>KZ345182.1:226075-236371 GCA_002352805.1 Teladorsagia circumcincta
AACGTGGCAAATGACAACGCCACTCTTTTGCAGCCGTCGTTATTTATGGTATATGGTCTGCACCCGACACTTTCTCGTTTTTTGAAAGGGAGTATAGTCACACCAAGCTGTCCTGTTATTGAACCAATCACTAACGCAACACCGTCCCTTCTTGTCGGTCCCCATCTTGACTAGCTTTCGTAGATGTTATCAGTTTACTTGAAATCTGATTGTTCTTCCCTCAGCTTTACGCTTGGCAAGAGTGCCGCGCTGGCGCAGGCGTGGTCGACTGTCCGAGGCAGCGCTCAGCTGTCGTGTGAAGATACTGCGAGTGGTCACGATGGTGAAAGTGGTGAATCGCTGGCGCCAAATGGCCGCCGACATCACCGTTGGCGCCGCATCGTTGGTCTCCTTCATAGCCGCTTCAGCGCCACGTAGTATGTCATGGAGAATAAGCATGGGTCTTTCGCAAAGGTGGAGCTGTTTAGCCCTTTGTGGCCATGGCCCAAGTCCAGTTGTGCTCAGCTCCGCCTTTGCTGTGATGTATTTACCGCTTTTTGCATGAAATTATCACAGCATGTTTCAAACTCATTCACTAGCAGCTTCTCCATTCTTTTTAGCTTTTTTCGGATTCAGTCGATCTTTTTGCAATGTTTGTTTTATTTTTGAATGTTCCTATCAGTCACTTTGCCTTGAACCCATTGGTGAGCAGCGATCACCCACCGGCGGCGGTACTGTTGGTGCCGTCGGCGACCTTCTCCAGCCGTTCACCAGTGGTGGTTTTCAGTATGATGTCGTTTCTGATTCTTTGCTTGCAGCAGATTCGGATACGCTGTCTCCTTCGGTCACTTCGCCAACCTATTCTGCCGGTATGAAAGCTTCTCAACTTCGAAATAATTTCTATTCTTTCGTTCTTCTAGTAGAAAGTCTTGGCGTTCCTTCTCTGCCTGAATCTATCGCATTTTCTCTGATGAAATGCAAATCGTAGAAAAGTTGTGAGAACTATTTCCGATACATTTTCTCTGCTACTTTTACGGAATGCTCTGAGTAGTGTCTAAACTATTTCCGAGGTAGGTAGTTCATGAAAAGAGGCAGAAAGAGGACTTACGTACGTTTTTAAGATCATTGAACAGCAGCAAGGAAAATTAGAAGTTCCTGGGCGCTTGGCTGTCGCATTAGGGGGGAGAAAAAAGCTCACTGGCGCGCAGACGCGAGCGCGTGCTGATGACGTCAAAATGACGTCGCAGCTGCGGCAGGCTCGAGGAAGGGCAGCCAATTCCGCTGTCACCTCGCTAAAAACCGCTATGTTTCTGGCACTACACCATCTTGTTCAATCAGTTGTAACGTGAGCGAAATAATTGTGTTATGAACAGGTACCATCCTCACACTAGAAATCGATTTTTGAAAATTTACAGGAAAACGGGGCTTCCGTGTGCAAACCCTAAGGAATACACAGTTCAGTTGAAGTTGATCAACAAACACACTGACCATCGCCCCTTCCACGTGTACCTCGGCACGTTTTTGTTTATTTTTCTCAAAATCATCAAAACTTTTCAATCGTTTCACTATGGGTGAATGTCTTAATCCATTTCCGTTCTTCAAGTTCGACTCCTACTTACTTCTACTTGTTACACAGTGAAGCAAGAGTGCGGTAAATGGGAAGAGTACTAAATGTACAAAAGTATTAGTGCCGGAACTCTCCTTTGCTCTCTACCTTGCCGCCGCTGTGACGTCACCAACACGCGAACGCGTCTGCGCCGCCGGTGAACTTTTCTATGGAGCCGTCGCATTAGAGCTCCTTAGTTCGTAGGCGCCTTGTCGGGTTTTACTAGGAATTCAATAAACTAATATCTTGTGCTCTAAAAGAGCCATCCAATGCTCTCAAAGATCAATAATCGCATTGAATTTTTTGGGGTAAGCAGTTGTGCTTTTGGAGTTTCTCCGGAACAAAATGCTACCGAATTTCTCACCACACTGAAGAACTTGGGTGTTTTTCTGATCCTGGTGTTCACCTAATAGACCAATGATGCGATATGTGCCAAGGTCAATTCCTGGGTGCGTGAAGATTCAATCGTGGCAGTGGCACCTCTAGTTGCCGAGGGTGTATTGAATTGGCAAGTGGTGCCACTCACAAGACGCAGTGCTCTAGATCAATTTCCAGAACAAGCAAATCTTGCACTCGTCTCAGATCGTAATTGGTACCAGACCCGTTTGGAAGAAAACTGAAGCGCTAGCAAGATAGGTGGAAGTCACAGGTTGAGGCACTTTGACGCAAAGGCACGACCCAGAATCGAATTGTTATGGTTTTTCACAAGAATGCGAATATTTTGGTACGATAAGCAATGAGGAAAAATGGGAAAAGAATCCGTCAAAAACGCTCAAATTAAGAGCTCATTCACCCTCATAATCGGCTGTGCTTCGTCAATGAGAGGCTACACGCGGAGAATAGAGACGAGGCGAGGGAGCGCAGTAAATGAGAGGGGCCAGACAACAATCTGATAAAAGCAAAAAATTGCTGCTACAGCAGCTTACTTTGCGCTCCAGCAGCTTACTTTGCGAAGCCTTAGCGCTCTTTTCGGGTGATTTCCATGCCCGGTTGGCCACATCTGCGATTGCCCCTTTAGGAGTCTACTCTACAGACCAAAAGGAATCGTTTAATAAATTTTGCCTGGGGTGCGCCTTTGAGACGTCTTTTTTTTCGAAAATATGATTCAGCTCATATCTCAACAAGCGCAAGCTGACAAGGTAACAAGGAGGGAGTACGGAGGTGAGGGGCCCTCCGCAATTCTCATGGATGACAACTTCACCACCAACTATTCCACCGAAACAGGGACTCACCGCAGTGAATAAAAAAATGGGTTTCTCAAACCTTGGTTGTTGCTCGTTGCTGAGTAGAAGTGCAGAGAAAATGGTCACCATTTATATTCGTTTCTCAAAACTAGATTAAGAGATCCAGAAAACCGAAGCTCAAACACTAAATGGATAATACTTATTTCCTTATTTTGAAGGCCCCTACGGTCGTTTACGAGAGTTCACCGATGAAGAGAGCAATCTTTGCCTCCTCTTCAATCGTGTTGTCGACATCGAGAATCCGGAACGACACACCGTTTACCTCGTAATTTCGCTTTTCGTCTCATTCTTGAGGTGAGAATAAAGAGCTATTATTGCATAGTTCATTCAAAGAAGTCAGTAAGGATTCAGCAACAAAAACTCGACGCCAACCGACGAGAAGGCGAACGCCAAGAAGCAGTCGCTGCTTTTCCGCCATTTCAACACTTTGCTCGGTTTCAGCAATACCGAGAAGTGTTTCACCATTCCGCCTGTAAGATTGCGGTAAGTAGAGCAGACCATGGTTAGAGTCAAGCATGTGCCGCGGATTTCATGAGTAGGGGATCACATTCGGAGTGGCATGGGTGTAAGCGTGGGGGTCTGCAATGAAAAGAGCAATGGTGATCTTATTGGAGTAACTAACAAGGGGGGAGGTCTCTCAGGGCAAGCCGCCCTTTTTTGAAACGGCTCTCTGCATGTTGTAGGGACGCATGTAAAGACCACAAAACCGTGCTCCATTTTTGCTGAACGGTTTTAGCGTACCAACAAGAAGCATAAGGTCCTGTTAGTGGTTCGATCCCCGGTGACGACTAAATTTTGCACTTGGATTGGCGCCCAAGGATTGGTGCCAAATCGCGCTACACGTCAAAATCAGTTCTCATATTATCGTCAGGACCATTTCGAAGTCAAGGATCGGCTGCCAACCTCGACTGCAAAATCTAGTCGCAGCGGGGAATCGAACCATTGAGAAAACCATTCACCACTATTTTGGTATTACTAGAACCGTTCATAGAAAACGAAACATGGTTTTGTGGTCCATAAATGGTCCCTTCAATATGCAAGAAACCATTCCCGAAAAGCGCGGCCTCCCCCTAAAAGACCACCCTTGTAAGATCCTACAGGCCGACGGCAAAAAGTTCTTTGCGCACCGCTTTGGGATCCGTTACTTCTAGTGAACTGGCTTGAGGAGAACGACGTACATTTGACACCGATGCACCTACATGCAATATAATAGAAATTCTGGTAAAGATCCACAGAAAATTGAAAATCCCGACGGTTGTAAGAGGGGATGGAGATCGGAGCCTGATGGTCGGGTGTTGCAAACGAGATGTTTTATGTTCCACAGAGGTTTTTGGCAAACAAACCGGCAGCGTGACGTGGTCGATAAAGGGTAAGGCAGGTTTCAAACTTTCTCGCTACTCGACTCGCGCGATTCGCTAGCGATCCGAACAATTCGAGCGATGCGCCAGTGGTTCCAGCATTGCGCCAGGAGTTAGCCGCTGGCGTATCGCTCTTACCCATGAAATCGCTAGTAAATTACGCACTTCGCCTGTGATTGGACGCAATCCGTTACCTAACCAAAGAAGAAAGGAGAGGTTTGGGGTCATACTTGAAATTTTCCTGCGATGACATGCTTGACCCTGACCACTGCGCTTGGAGGAGATTCTTGACGTAGATGTTTCAGGAAATCGGTCGTTTGCAATGCTTTTCTGTGTGGTCTACCCGAAATACTTGATTGTAACCTGGTCATTGGTAATTTCCTTTACAAATTTTTTCATGTTCTCCTGATCAGTGAACTATTCTCATTATTCATTGACTACAATTCATAACCACACAGGTAATCAGCTACTGTCGACGGTAGTTCAATTGTTGCTTCATTTGCCGTCTCCGCAGAAACTAGCCAGTGATCAGCATCAGAGTAACTACTCTCTAAGATTGCTCTCTCAACATTCGCGTCACCTCTGGCTGAATTCACTGATACTCATTCTCTACAAGGTTTGCCTCGCTTACTGCAATTTTTATGGGTCACAAGAAAGAAAACCGCTCCCAGTAAAGTGAAGTTTTACGGTGAAAAGCCATCCCATTGAAAATCAGTGTAGAGTCAGAAAGTGGTGCTGAGTTGAGGGAAAAAAAACCATGAGAAACGGCCCACAATACGGGAAATGGGACCCTTCGTTTCCCGTTGCTTTCCGCAATTATGCGACCCTCATCGTGTTAACGTTTTCGAGCGGTGGGCGTGCAGCGGCGATAGCGGCGCAGGGACGTGCTTGATTGCAGATTGTGTGTCCTTCCGGACCCATATGAGGTTCGCCTTCCTTCCCCATAGGTAGATTTCCCCTTCTCCAACCTAAGACCTTATCCTGGACTCCTGCTTCGAAAGTATCCCCTCCCTGAAGCTATCTATTTGTGTCTAGCTATTTTATTTGCGTTTTTAGCCAGTTTATTTCATTAATCAAAATTACTATGGCCTCTAAAGCTCAAGGGGACTGTTTTGACGTTTAGCTCAGCGAACGTACAAAGACGTTTCCGAAATCTGTGGATTTGAAATCTTCTTTTAATGGTCCCTCAGTAATCAGTTCACAAGGATCCTTAATCCGCAAAGTGTAGACTTTCCACCCAACAAATAATTCCCCTAGTAGAGCAACTTCACCGACAAATCAATTTCAGTACCGTTTCGACCAGGTACCAATTAGCGATGGCATAATGCGACTAATCAACATCGTTTCGAAGACTCTTCAAGGTTTGTGCCACATTTGACCGTTTCATCTTTCTGATGCGGCCTGTAAGGACAAAATAATAGGTCGAGACGGTTCCAAGTTGCGTACCATCTTTGATGCATTGAAACATTGAAGCCACTGCCGTTTTCGGCCGTGAAGAAGGAAGATGGCCGAAATGGATTACTCGCGTGCATACCCGGCGATGCACAATGGTCACATTCGCGACATTTTGTTGAGTTTCGTAACAGTACCCACTTGTCTCGCTACAGGATTCTCATATTTCGCTGGAGAGCCCACATAAACTCAGCCACAGTCCTCTACATTGCGTTCCCAGTTTCTTGCTCAGCTTCTCAATCCCAAGTGGATACAAGAATTGGGACCATTGGTCTTTTCTGTTAATTCTAGTGTTCGCAATGCGGCGTTGATAGCAAAACTTTGAAGCCTTGGAAATGCCTTGAAATCAGAGGAGAAGAGCAGCCATGTGTTCCGTGAAACTAGCGAAAGCCGAATAGTTACAAAAGTATAGGGAAATGTTCCACAGAGAGCTCAAAACCGATGTGTATACCCAGCGATTCACAAATGTCAGATGTGGGAGTATCGTGCATACTTGGCGATGCACGCGGGATGACAAGCTGATGACCAATCCTTGAATCTGTGAAACGGCTGTTGGGACAGTTGCGACTGGAACCTATATCTCCCTCAATAAAGGGAAAAAGTGATCGCAATAGTTGTGACGAAGACAGTGAAAGGTTCGTTGAGAGTTATGAGAGTGGTGGCAAACCACTGGAGATCAAAACATGGGGGGGGGCAGCGTTCGACTTCAAAGGACGGTGCGATGGATGGATGGTGACGAAGGAGAGGTATCTCAAAGGAGGGCCAGACCCTTACAAAGCGTTCAGCCAAGAGATAAAATTAAGTTCAAAATAATACCAAGGATTCTTTGAAACTAACTTTTGTGAAAACATTTTCAAATTTCAAAAAAAGGAAGAGCAGGAGCAGCAGATAGGATCGCTTGCTACTTTACGAGACATAATATGAAACTACATATTACCTGGAATCAGGGTGCCGAGGGACTCCTCGACCATGGCTCTCTGCTGTGCGAGAGTAGGGTCGAGTGTAAATGTACGCGCGGAGGGCGCAGACAACTCGCGGGTGGCGAGAGTGAATGTCCGCGCGGGAAAGCGTGAACGAAAGGGAGAAAAACCTCGACGAGCCGTTGCGTTTCCTCGAGCGATTTTCACCCTGCCTGGAATCCACTATAATTCTTGCAATAATCACTAGTCTTTAGTGATCAATAATCACTAGTCTATTGTGTAATTTGCAGCACAAGCACATGCATGCTGCGAAACCGACCAACCGACGGACATTGCTACTTGGGACGACATCAGCGAGGATGAGTCTGAGTCACCAAAAGGCATGATCAGACCTGAGAGCCTCACTGTCACAACAATTCAGGTAGATCAGTTTCAGATTTTTTCACTCAATAACTTTTTTCGTTCAAGGAACACGAGGGAGAAGTCACCCTGCATCCGACGATTATTGAGCCGCGCCCGATGCGAAAACGCAGTGAAGCCGTACGAAGGAAGGAGCCACGCAAGCAGCGCAAACCGGCGACAAAGTATGTCTAGGTGATTGGAGTGACTGGATTCCTTGTAACAACATAGTGCGAGAGGTGCTTAGCAGAGAAGCGCTCCATGTAGCGAGATATCCCACGTAGAAAGTAGGGCATGTAAGATGGCCCCTGGGTAGTAACCGCAGGTAACTTGTCATCTCTGGGTTAGTTATTTTCACTCGTTGCTGTGGTACTAAATGAGGGTCGTGGTTTATTAGACTGTACTATCTTCTGTAGGTTTGGAATACTGCGCAAGAATGTCAGGCCAAATGCGAACACCCTAATACCCCGCCCCCACCCAATACTTGTAGAACTTTCTCTAGATCAGTCAACCTGACCCTGACCACACCAATAGGATGTCAGCGTGATCCAAGGGAATAGAAGATGGGGTCCTGGTCTTGAAAAATTTTTTTGCTCTACTAGAGAAATTAGAGTAGAATTGGAAATCTACTTTAGCTTGAAGGCAAGATTCACGATCGAAAAATCTACTTTAGCTTGAAGGCATGATTCAGGATCGGTTTGATGAGGTGATAAACCTTGAATGTGATTAGGGGTGGGACGTGGACCGCCAGTGGAAAAAAAGGAAAAAAAATGATGAAATACGGAGGAAATGCGAGCTTTTTGCTCTACGCTGCGGAGAAGTTCAAGAGGCCGGCAGGGAGATGAGAGATCATGTGAGCGCGGAGGGTAGAGAAATCTGAGTGGAGAGAGCGTAGCAGATCAACATTGCGACGCAAACAAAATACCGAGCGGTGGGAGGAGCGTGTCTCAACCAGCGGAGCGTGCCACACTCCTTGGCGGCTAGCGTCTTACTGACGCGTTTTGATGCACGAACGTGGCGCGTCTTCCGTAGTTGTGTTCCACGCACTTCTAGCCACTTCAATGGCTTACTAGGTTGTTTAGAGCCCGAACTTTGCCTTGAAGATTTTTTTTTGACGATTGGCTAAATGTGGAAAAGCACAGTTATTCAATTACGAACCGCAAAAGTGACAAGGAGGTTTTTAGGTGACAACTTTATTTTCGGCTCGATGTTTCGACCAGATCGTCATCCTCAAAGATCTGAACGCACCTCAAAGTTCGAGAAGTCCTGTCTACACCACCAAACGCCTCTTTTCCCTAGCGATTCTGACGGAACTTGAAAAATCAAGCGTTAACCGAACGAGGGAAACAAAATCACCAGTCCCTAACCGCGAGAGTGGAAAGCGTCACTCTAGTTAGCAATGGTTGTTAAATGAGACATACTGTACGACTTGAATGTCCTGACGTACGATCGGTTCAAGACGTCAGGGCGAAAATAAAGTTGTCACTTAGAGCAACAGTCTCAGCAGGGTCGAAGTGGGCGTGGCGTACAGGAGCGCACCTCTTCTTGCCAGCCGTGAAGATTCGTTCACGATCACGATTTGCGTCGTGAATCGACTTCAAATAGTCCGTGTGGCCCCAAAACAATTGCAGAAATCGACTCACGATGCAAAACATGATCCTGGACGAATCTTCACGGCCGGCAAGAGGAGGTGCGCTCCTGTACGCCACGTCCACGTCGAACCTGCTGAGACTGTTGCTTTGAAAACCTCGTTGGCTGAGGAATACAGTTAACTTAACAGCGATGCCGAGGTTCTGTGGAGAGAGAATTTGGAGGTTACTAAACGTGCGCTTTTCAGTGTTGAATTGCGGTGTGATTACTGCAACGAGAGCCTGACGTCATTCGATGAGGAGACGATTTCGTTGTGTCTCATTGCTGTCGAGACATTTTTGCATCGGGAACCTGTCATGGCTGCGCCGATTCTCTTCTCTTTACTTCATACTGTGACTCGGTAAGATTGCTGACGGGCCTACCACCGAACTGTTTGAGCAATTCTTTTCAATAATTTTCTTAATTGATTTTAGCTTGATTGACCATCCAATCTATCCATGGCACGACTCGGAGATGTTCGTACCGGGAAATTGTCGCAGTGTTGCCAAGCAAATGCTACGAGTGACTCTCCATCAGGTAGGAGGGCAGGGAAAGATTTGGGGGTTGGGATGCGCCGCGTACTCGGCTTCCATAAGTCGAGTGTTCATCATTGCTTCCCAACCAGGGTCATAGGACCTTCCAATCGAGTAGTTTTAATCAACGCTGGAGATTTAATCTCTGGCAAATGCAAGGTAATTGCAAAAACATAATCGCCTGGTAAGTGCGAGAATCCCACCTGGTAACAAGTTTTTGCTCATAACACAGCCTTTTGTGAAACTTGAGTGAAACTTGAACGAACGCGACGTTAAAATAGCAAGTATCCGACATTCGCAAATTGTAGTTCGCTTTTTTCTCCTTTCCTTTCCTAGCACGGAACAAAAGGAGGCGGCGCAGTAGCCAAGCTGCGTCACCCTCCCAGATGTCCGCGAACAGGCCGAGCTAAGGAAACCGTTTAGTTCCCCAGAATCATCTCTCTGATTGAAGAAATGCATGGAAAAGCTGTCATACACTCCAGAATCCACTTTTCGCCATCCACTATGTAAGCCTGAATGGTTTCAGAATTCCTGCTGATTTTAAAAACAAATTCTATTAGAAACAAACCTGAAGCAAATTGACCGTCGTCAGCTTACTCTTTCTTTTTCTCCCCTATTTCCTTTGGTCTTTCCCTTGAACAAAATTGTAGGAAAAAATCTACTATAATAATTCTATCAGCAGAATCCCATAATGAAAGTAGATTTACAGTATATGTTCCAGTTGTCTTCGTCCGGAATTTGTATGCAACTCTTCGACACTCCACTCTCCCGTTCGGATTCGTTTTGGAAAGTCGTTTCTGTGTCGTTGGCAGACTTCCAAGAACTCTCACCGGTCTACTTCATACAGCTACTTTTTGAAGTGATTCTAGTTCATCAATTTGCTTTCAAAATACTCTGATTTTCTTGAAATCATGAAAGCTCACTCAGGATCTCTCGGAGAATTGGCTACCACGCCTCTCGACTACGATGCGCAACCTGGCTGCGTACATCGTTGAAGTGCCATCTGACGCCTACATCAATCACTGGAGTACGGCGATTACTCACATGGAATCGTTTTTCAGAAGATATCATACACAGGTATGTGGCTATGTTAGGAAGGTGTTTGATAAGGGCGATGTCAGACTTTGCGAATCGCTGGATCCGAGCGTTGCACCAGCGAATCGAACTTTGCACCAG
>KZ345183.1:57451-95833 GCA_002352805.1 Teladorsagia circumcincta
AGCATCTATCAGTGTTGTTTCTATTTGAAAATCGTTTCATTTTTTTTTAGGTTCCTGTTGGACAAAATTTCATCGAACACACCTGTTGAGGTTCATGACCCAACTCTGTCATTAAGTGGGTGTTTTCATCGTCAGCATCCTTCTGTTCACAGGGAATCCTGAAAAGTTTTGGTAATTTTTGAATTTTTCGCAAGTCTTGTTCAGATTCAAGATGGAGAGCAGATTTGAGGATATTGCTTCTACCATGGTGCGGTACACAGATAGGGAAGAGACAGTACTAGCTGTACCGGTTCCAAAGGTATTCCAATTTTACATGTTCTTGGAATTCAGTAACATTGTACAGTCAGTTTCAGGCAGCGATTAGGGCTGGAGATGGAGAAGGCCAAAGATCCGCAGTTGCCCTCACCGACTGTCTTCACGCATTGTTCGAACCAGAAACGATTGAGGTTGAAGAGTTAAAATAATTTCCACACTATAGCAGTGTCTCTTATCCCACCACCAACTTGAATGGTGTTTAATATTTTAGGACTTTGTAAGTCCCATTACAAAGGAGAAGAGAGGAGCGCGAACAACTGTACGGTTCAAAACTTTCCCTGACTTCCTCTTCTTACAGGCACAGGTGGGGATTTCATGGGTATCTTTCCCTATATTTGCTGATTTGTGTTTTATGATGAGGCGTTTTGAAAAAAAAAAACTGTGAAATCTACTTCTTCATTTTTTTTACAAAATCCTCATTATTTCAGAGATTTACGATGTCGCCGGATTTCACCGTGAAGAAACTCGATATTGATCTGCAGGTCTGTTTTAGAGCATGGAGTGCTAAAGCCTTTCTCTCTCTCGCATTTCTCCTTGATTGGAAAATAGTAATTGTTCAAGTGCTGAATGGACACTGATTGTTGTTGACTCGGTTGAGTTCTCGGCAAGTACCTCTCGTACCCTTGTTTATTTATACCAGAACGGGTTGAAGTTCACCTAGTAGTTATGCACCGTGTGTACAAGCATATGCTGTTTTCAGTACCTTTTCGTAGATCCACTGATTCATTTGATGATTTTTGGCCTCCCCCCTCCCCTTGTGGGCGCACAGCGTTAAGGGTCATACATGAGGTTCAAGGTTAATGCTTCTGCCGTTGATCAATCTCGCTGTTGGAACGTATTCTGCTTCTACTTTAAATCGTAGTAGCATTTGAATGCGGTTTGAATTCTACAATGTCTAGCATACCCAATGCGCAGTTCAGTGTCTACCATCTTCCCAGAGAAGCTCGTTAAGCAACCCCGTAGGGGTGGAGTGCTTTGCTGGTTTGGATGAGACGCGAGATTTGATCCCCTGATTGAATGCGTGGTAAATGGCTCACTGGCCCATACACACACCGCTCAAGTGAGGCTGTTAGTTATTCACGATCTTCTTTGCTATTTTGGTTTTCCAGCGAAGATGTTATTGATTTTTCTTAGGTCCCAGATGAAATAGATCTGTCCGGTCTCCGAGGAATCGGTAAAAAGGAGAATGAGACACTTCTTCCTGATGATGCGACGGCATCGCCAGCACCGGCACTGCCAGACTACGATAGATCTATCGCGGAACAGGTGTGCTGTTTATGATATTTTCATCGATTTAATCGAGTTTAACCTTGTGTTTGAAGTTAGAAGCGATGGGATTCACGAGAAATGCGTCAATCAAAGCTGCAATAGAGACTGGTAGGAGTGGAGGCGTCGAAGCAGCTGCTGAATGGGTTATGCTTCGTCTCGATGATCCGTCCCTTAATGACCCTCCAGCAGTCCCTGCTGGTGGTCGTCCAGCTTCAGCTGGTCCGGCTTCCATGGAAGGACTCAATGAGCTCGTAGCTTTTGGTGAGATCTTTTCAAACTTCTCTGCTATCATGTGGTGTTCAAAGTGTGGTTTCAGGGTTCACGCCTCATCAAGCTCGCTATGCATTGAGCCGAAATCCGGACGCAAACGCAGCTGCAGAGTGGCTATTTGTACACGCAGAAGAAGTACTTTTTAGCGTTTCTCGTCGTTGATTACTTTCAGTTGATTTAAAACATTCGAAATGCAGATTCCTCCTGAATGTGGTGCTGCCGTCCCTGGGGAAAACACAACACCTTTGGAACCGGCTATGTCACGTGAATTCAGCGATGGAAGCGGCAAATACCGCCTTGTTGCATTCATTAGCCACATGGGAAATAGTCCGCACTCTGGCCACTATGTGGCTCATGTGAAAAAGGAAGATAGATGGGTAAGTTGTTTTTCTTCTTAGAAATCTTCTCATCTCTTTTTTTCTCATCTTCTCTCTTCTGCTCTCTTTCTTTCGCAGCCATTACGTCGAATGGTTGTTCATCTGGAGGAAGTAGTAGCGGAGCCGCTGGAGGGCTCCTTAGAAGGGGGTTCGAAAGGAAGTTGTCATTTAATCAAGTGAGCACGTATGAGGGCTCTTTCCTGGCTATCGATAGGGGGAAGGGGGGAGCAGGAGGGAGGAGCAGTTCCTGACTTGTATGGTTTTATATATCTCAAAAAAAATCTGTGTGAAAGTGATCCGCTGTTTTCATCATGCCAATAAAGCTTTCTCTGTCCTATTACTTTCAACATTATTTTGTCGCTGCAAGTTTCCTCTGAAGAGATTCATAGGCGCTCATAGCGTTTGAATGGGGGGGGGGGAAGAGCAATCGAAACAGGGCATTCAAAAACTGCTGTTAGATGATTGGGTGACGTTAAGATTAAGCCCAAGACTGAGCAGGAACACCTGGGAGAAGAGAAACTGCTGACATCCTCTCCCAGAATCTCTTTCCCTCTCTAATGCTGAATCCCATGTACTGTAAGTGGCTCACTTATTTTAACATGCCGGGCCACTTCCGCCCCGTGTGTGCCCATTCTTATTGCTTACTGGACCCGCTGCCCACACCTTTTGTTAGACCGAAACTTCACCGGCTCAGCGGTTACCAGGAAAAGGCGCCACTCTTAGATTAGTTCTTCTGGCTCTGCTTTCCAGTCAGGATAAGTTGATTGCCTTCAGTAGCGATTTGTTTCGATGAAGTGTTTTCTCAAACTTATCTGTTCCAGATTCTTTTTAACGATGAAAAAGTGGCAATATCGCAAAATCCACCTCGTCAGTTAGCCTATCTCTATCTATTCCAAAGAGCAGAGTAATGGGTATGGTCATCGTACTGTCAAATTCAAAAGCAATCAGCAAAATCTTGTCTTTTTTTCGGTTTTCTTTTAATTTATTAAGTACACGTTAATGTCTACCTTCACATTTCTGTATTGTTGAAAGTAAAGGTAAGAAAAAGGATTATCAGCTTCATTGGAAGTTCAACGCCAATTATCACTATCGATGTATCTATACGATTACTGTAATGTTTCGAAAATTGTACTCTGATTTGATGTAATATTTGTAATGCTCCTAACGTTTGTGTTGTTAATAAGTCATGTGCGTTATAGATGTTCTATCTTTCATTTTTATCAATGATAATGAAATGATGATTTCACGTGATAAATGGCAAGAATTGTATGAGAAGGCACGGCAAAGAAAGCAGTAGAAAGTGTTGTGGCTGCTGGGGGTGATGTAAGGAAAGTGTACACTAGAGGTTCCTGAGAGAAGAGCGAGGCGTGATGAAGGATGTACATACAAGAATACGCATACGAAAGACTAGTTCAATGTAATACAATACTAAATGGCATAGATTGAGGATAGAGTACCATCCATTTCGGAAAACGAGAAGAACGTCGAGTGTAGACTACACATCACAAGTGACGACGGCCAAGAAAAAACGCGGTTTTTTCCCGTCGTCACTTGTGGTGTGTGGTCTGCACTCCACGCTAATCTCGTTTTCCGAAATAAAATGTAGATGTTCTATACTCAAACAAATGCGATCAGATCATAACCCGTTCACTGTGGTATCTCTGTGGCTATGTGACAGTATTAGGTAGGACAAAAATGCACTTTGGACACATATATTCAAGCGAATCTAGTAAAGTAAGTATATAGTAATGGAGATGTTACGCTGTTAATGTACGGATATAGGCGCTACGTGAGTTGGGGGGAGGGGGAGGACCGCGCGGCTGCGCAATAGCGCTTTCTCAAGCGCGTTGGCACCGAGCCTAAGAATAGAAAAGAATGGGTAGCCTGTCAAAAGAGTGGTTTGTGATCCCGCACAACCCTCATTACGAGCTACCGACTCCTTGCCAGGCTCAGACGTGGTGCCATCGCGCTCGGGAGAGTGCCAAACAAGCAGAGCGCTGCCTCTCCCAAATCACTAATCACCCGGCTAAATGTGAACGATTGCGAACTTCAGGGTGAGACCATTCGACGAAGGGCCATAGTGTCGTCCTGGATCGACGAGTTGGTTGTCATCGCGAACGATGATGTCGTGCCGCGTTCACCGCGCTTCCATTACCGTAATCGGCAGCTGTCGACCAGCGATCGGCATATCATTGTCCACTTTGGCCGATCCATCGCTTCGACTTGGTTTTGTGGAGGCATTGTTCTCGTTCACTGAACGTGCTTGACGTTGAGCCAGCATTTCCGGATCATCTCTGAAAATGAGTATTGAGCCGGCTTTCAGAGGTAGGTACCGTTTTTAGAGCCAGTCCTGAAAGAAACGAGTAAAGGGCCCTGTCCAAATCAGGGTCAACCCGTCGTGTCAACATTTGCGATCCACATCATGTTGCTCAATACGACCTCCCCTTCATACAATTTTTTTTGTTCCTAGCGGAGTGGATTGAATCACTAGTTTTCGAAACTAAGGACAGTCTCGGCGGGGACCGACTTTCGGTGCGTCCGGGCTGGCACGCGGCAAATCGCACGGCGAGGTGTGCGGCGATTCATACGAGGCAAATCTTTGCGGGCTTTTGCAGTTTACTACAGATAAAATCCGCAATTTTCTGCGATCCAAACTACATCCTATCAGACAGAGATTTGAGGATAGCGGTGATGGTAAGGAAATTTTAGTATGGAGATATGTGAAGGAATTATCATTTGGATAGTGCTCTTGGCTCTTATAGCGATAGGGTGCTCATGTCGCGGGGGGGGGGGAACATTCAAGTTGCTGTGCTTGGAACTGAGCCTCATGGAGGGGAAGGGATCTGGGGAAGGATGTGAGCGATTTATGTGGCGTTTCTCCCCTCTCCTGGGCTAGTCCTAGTGTCGCTTACGATCGGCCCTGATCTTTGCGCTCTTCTTACTGACACCGCCGCGTTAAAGTCTCCGCCCGCGGGACATTTTTTTTAATCAGAGTTTATCCACAGTCTGCCAACGGTTTGATGAATGCTATTGCAGAGCCCGCTGAGTCTTTTTATCCGGGTCGCCGCGCATGTCGCCGCGCAATTCGCCGCGCGCCAGCCCGGACGCACCAAAAGTCCCGCACCCAGTTACGGCCCAGTGGAGGACATAGAAGATGACATAACCCAAGACTATCTATGAAAGGTATAAATGGCTTTTGATCAACAATATCACGTACCTGATGTCATAATGACGAATGGTCCAGTTTATGTTAGTTGTCCAACATCGAAACAGTACTCGACATACGGACGCTTCGGCCCTGTACTGTGTGAAAACGGCAATGAAGAACGCGGCGAAGAAGAGCACCGAACAGACGACAACTGTCACATCGTCATCGGACAGCGAAGATGAAACGACGCGATATCCCCTGAAATCGAGAATTTCTTTAAAATTGTCCTCGGGAAAGCCTAAGGTTTGGCGCTCATGTCTTTGAGAGGGGGAGGGGACATAACATAATTTAATACAGGGCTGATGGTAGATGACACGAGGACTGAGCCCAGGAGAGGGAGAAACGCCAGGGAAAACACAAATTGCTTACATTCTCCCAAAGAATCCCTGTCATTGCCCAAGGCTCAGTCCCAAGTACAATAAGTCCCCTCCCTCCACCCATTCTCCCAAGGACATCAGTGCCGAATTTGCTTGTTGACGTTTTTGGTGTGCGCCATATCCTGACTTTGGTGCGCCATATCCTGACTTTGAAAACTTCTCACTATAACGATAAAATTTTTGAAAAAAAAAAGACAATTGAGCGGAGAGGTAGCCGCTGAAAATTCGTAAGTTGGGAGTTTAGTGTAGTTGGGATGGATGACGTGTGTCATTAGGTCAAATTTTCACACCAAGTCAGGCCTACATCTCATCCGCATAGCTTTATGTTATTCCATGTTCTATTTACCCATTTTCGCCCCAGTTTTGAAAACAGCGCTGAATTTCTCGATTTTTTCCCGTTTTGTTTTGTTTTGGTCAGGGATTTGCTCCCGGAAGTGCTTTCATTTCACGAGTACCAGGCTAATCTGGCGCAAGAGCATTATTAGTAGCGCCATAGCATTTGCTTGACGCCAGCGGGTTCCGAGGGGATTTGGCTTATCACAATCGAAGCTAGCGTTTATGGTGCGGCTACATTATACTTTCTCCTTTACCAGGAATGCTAATTATGTTCTTCAGGTCGAACGTCCCATAGTGCCGAATATTTAGTCAGATTCAACCTCGTAGACAAATTTCGAGAGAAATCTTGACCATTTTCCGGAGAATTGGGCTATGATCTGGAGTATCACTCTTACATTCAGTCAGCAAAGGTGATTTTGTGAAATTTCGGGACCGACGATTGATTTCTACAGCTTTCATGGGGAATCATGCAGGGTGTGCATGCAGGGTACACCGTCTGTCCGAACTATTCGACCGGAGGGAGGGACGAATTGCAATTTTGGGAGTAACAAGTGAAATTTTTGGAAAGTGCGAACGCTACGGTTGACCTTGGTGACATGCATGGCGCAGCCCCAGTGAATATTTCAACGGTGGTAGATCGATCTGAGCCAACCAAACTGAAAAATTCTAAGGAAATGCTCACTGTTCCACCATTATTTTCACTTTGCGATAGCCCCTAACCCTATCGGAGGACTAATTGCTATGATAAAAGAAGCATTCTTTCGATGGCTCATCTTCAATGCCATTAGAGACAATACAATAAGTGAGGTGGACTCAATTGTAGCCCAAGCGAGCGCCTAATGAGAGCCGATGGCAGAGAGCCTCATCTCTATTAGAGTTGTTCATTACCCTACTCACTGAGCCTGCGTGCGGATCATCTAATCAGCTCCAGCCAACCTCATAAACGAGCCTTTATCCGGGTCAAATCCGCTATGATGAGCTCGAAAATTGCTTTGCACGGCTAGCGCTGTTCGTTGGGTCAAATTACACCAGCATTAGAATGTTGGAGCTCACTCTACTTTTAAAGCGTTGCAATTTGTACAACCGGTGCTGTGGAAGAATTATCCTTGAAACTCAACACATAGGGGTGGTTGCGCAGCAGAAACTCGGATGCGCCGTGCGCTCAACTCCTGCTCAGAATCATGTGAAGTATTGCAACCTTAAATAGAGCATACAATGGCTAGGGTTAGAGCGGACGTTTAGCTCAGTCTTTTCTACTTTTGGGAATTTCCGTTCACGAATCCTTGAGAGAGCGGAGCTTAGGAAAGCAAAGTGTACGTTCTGAAATGCTGATGAAAATCTCTCTCTAGAATATTTTTCTCCCCCTTGCGTAAACCCGCCACCGGCAGGGTGCGACAACGATTTTTAGGCGACTTTTAAACGCGTTTCGCTGCGACGGGGATTTACACCTGCCAGCCGAGGCCAGACGCTGGTTCTAAACCAATTTGGCCAGGCAGAGCGGTTTTGCTTCAGCAGGTGGAATCGATCCCGTGACCCTCTGAAGTGCAAACATGACATAGACTTCAAACACTATGTTTCCTTGATTCACTGATGGAAAATGAAGATGAACTCATTAATTTTAACAGTTTAGTTGGAAAAGTGGAGCATATCAACTTAGTCCACAATTATCGTTAAACAAGAGGAAGTTGATTATTGCGGGGGCCGAATCAGATTCAAACGACATTGAAATTCTAAATGAAAGTAGGATGTGTGGCGCACCATAAAGGACTGAAAATCAACGATCAACGCCGGAATTTCTGCAGTATTTTATCGGGTCTTAATTTGTACTAACTTCTATCTCATCACAGTTCTACTATTACTGTTCGGATACAACAAGATAAGAGTGACCCCTGCTTTCATGACGCCCAAAGTGCCATAGTTGAAATATTCGAACAATAAAAATACTTCACAAAGGGCGAAAAGTTGGGTACATGGGTTGAGTTTATTGCATAAAGTTCTCGTCTATTGAATCTTAATATGGAATCTAGACCAATCTGGCTCTTTCTGTGGATTAGCCAGTGGAAATTCTTCATTAAAACAACAGTCTCAGCAGGGTTGCATAGGTCTCTAATTGTATTAGGGCAAATGCGTTTGAAATCCGGCGAAGCAAGTAGTTCAGACAACTCGTCCACCACGTGAACCCTGCTTAAAGGCTTCGCCGGCGGATTTGTTTGTTTTTTTCTTTCTTTTATTACCAGTCAACTCTTTACCTACAACTTCGTTACCGACCGCTCAATGCCTCGAATTCGCATTGAGACTGTTGCTTTAAGGTCAATTTCCCATCACATTTCTATTATAGTTTTCTAGACAAGTGAAACATTTAATTCTCAAAAATAATTACCTTATAATAATTAAAAAAAGAGAACCACGGGCAGGGAGAAGACGTTTCCTCCATAGAGCCTTAGAAATCGATGAAAGAAAGCATGACAATGTGTTGCACAGATCAGTGGCTTTTGAACGAGGTACCCTTACATTTTGAACACTCAATTCGGAATCAGATCTGCCAATAAATATTAGACCCCAGTCGTGCCCTGAAAGGATAGTCGCTTCGGGACTTTATGCTCATACCTTTGTGGATAGCTCAGGCGTCAGTTGACTGACCCTTGCTGCAGCGGACCAACCCGATTCGATCTAACGCAATATTGCGAACAGCGCAGACAAATCGACCCATCTTATCTTCAACCAGCGGCTGCTTCTCAGGTGAGCTTGTTTAAACTTTTCACCGAGTTTTGTCGCTGCGCAGAACTGGAGAAATGGCGACTGAAAAGAACTCCGTGGCTTTTGTTTGGAAAAAATGCGGGAAGGGAAGGCAAAGAGCACGTGCGGTCGTTTTTCTGTGTAATATTGTATACGAAAGTCTTCCGCTGATTCTCCGCTTCTCCCTGGAATGCCCTTGAATGAGCTTATTCAATATGTATTAAGTCTTTTTCGACCCAACCAACTTCCAACTCGTTGTTTCTCTTGCTGATCTTTGACCAGGTTTGGCTCAAACTCTGAACGCGCTCTGATTGCGAATCCCAGTTTCGCTTGTTTGTTTGCATAATATTTCCTTGTATGCATTTTCCTTGTATACTTGCTGATCTCAGGTTTTTTTTTCCATGGCAACTTAGGTCTTTCTACGCGTTCTTCTGTTGTTTCCCTAACTGGTTGTCTTTGGTGGGCCATTATTCAATTCTTTAACTGCCTTCTGTTGCCTACGTAAAATTTACTGGCGCTATGCACCCCAAAATGGCGTTGTTGACAAATGATGCCGAGGGTAGGCAAGAGGAATAAGGACTTTTGCCTAGGCGCAGAGGAGGGAAGGAGCTAGGGTCCGGTGAGCAATTCTTCTCGAAATGCGATAGTCGTTTTCTGCACCTTAGTACTTGCTCACCCACCCTTGAGCTCCTTCCATGATTACCGTGGGCTTTGTCGGTCGCAGTTTTTTCGGCGCAATTCGCCTCAGGAGCCGGGGGCAATCTTTAGGAAGATCACCAGGACTAAGCCTAACGGAGAGGGCGAGTTCCAGAGAGTATGAGAATTGCTAACGCACCGCGAAGCCATTCTCTTGTCTAAGGCTTAGCCTTAGCTTACCGTTAGCCTTAAAACTGAGCCTTTCCGTGAATCTGACGCAGTGATACAGGCTGCCTCCCCCTTCTCGTAGCCACATTGCGCAGTTTTATTAGAAGGCGCTCATAGCACTTTGTCGCGTTGAAGAATTTCTTATTCAAAATTGGTATTACCGTAATCTGCACGAACTGTTGCACAAAATGTTCCACTTTAGCCGATTTCAGACTTTGCAAGTCGGGCGATTCGCTGGCCGCGACGCGACCGCGAACGCTAGCTAATCGCTCGGTACGCGAAGTCTAACATCGGCCTGAGCTGCATTTAATTGACTTCATTTCATTTTGAAATGTTTCTGGCTTCGCTGAGTCTGGTTATAAAACGAATAAGAACCTATAGGTAATGAAATTTATTTATCACCTTTTAGGGACTGTAGGGTGGAAAGAAACAGTTCCATATGGACAACCATTTTCAAAGTCTCCCACAATCGTTAATTAAGAGGCTTAGCGAACTGAAGCCTTGAGAAGCGAGATTGTATAGGGAGGAAAAGACCGAGAAAAAACACCTGCATTTTTCCGAGGTGGGTGAGTTTTTCTGAACCCTACTTGCCAAGGGATGAGTGATGCTCCGCGTCACAGCATCTAAGGCCGATGTCAGACTTTGCGCTTGCGAATCGAGCGATTCGCTAGCGTATGCGGTCGCGTCGTCGCGTCGCGTACAGCAAATAGCTCGATTTGCTACTAGCGATTTGTGAAGTTGACATCGGCCTTAGGCACGTGAATCTATAGGATTAACTCCTGATGATGGAAGGACTATTATCTGCACATGGCTACAGCTACACATATCAGTAACCCCCCACAGATCCTCTAGTGAGTCCCTGAAAACCCCTCTCCCGTCCCATGAATTCCCACAAAACCACTTCCGTGAATTTTCCGCTATAGGAACTCTTGTTCATCTGTCGAGCACGGTGTTTTTATATGTTTTCGCCCGTTCTTGAGTCTCGGCAAACATTTTAACTGGTTCCCCACCGATCGATACCTATTTGTTATTCCACACACAACTGTTCAACTAGCATGCCGTTGTGATGTTATCGCGAATTCCCACGGTTTTCTTCGAAGTGGCTCGGTGCTTTCAAAACATCAACATTCAGTTTGCACTTTCAGCTTCTGTGGAGTAATAGCGGAAGTAGAGAGCTCGATGACGGAATCTGTGATGAAGTGGTCTTTGGTGGAATGATGTGGATTCCATCTCAGAGTTGGCCTTCCCCCTAAGGATGCGCCACCCCCTCGATTTTGCACAGAATCACAGAGGAATAAAGCGCAATGCTTGCCGTAGTCAGGAACTGCTCATCACAATGCTTCGCTTCCAGTGAATGGGATGGATAACAGAGTTGTCCAGGGGGGGGGTGGGGCTGATCAATCGGAAGGATTGTCTCCTGCCCTAGGGAAGCCGTTAAAAAGACCGTAAAGCCATTTCGTGGCAGATGAATTGATCTGATCATCTGAGCGAGCTTGTTGTTTGAGAAACACAATGGTTGCTATTTTATGAGGGTTCAAACGGCAAACACACAGAAAAATAAACAATTAAATAGCGAAAGGCAACAACCGGCAGGAATTTTCTTCCCTTTAGAATGACACTATAACATCAATTTTTCAGACAATTTTTTCAGAATTGGGTGGACTGATGCGGAGGAAAATCGGCGGGAGAAATAACATACATTTTGGAGCGCCGAGGGGATGATGGGAATTGAAAATACTAGTGGAAAGGAATCGGAGCTCGGGTGGCGAAACCTTATGGAATGCGGAAATCGGATAGGTAGGTGAGTTCTGATTATTAATTTCTTTATTTGATCTTTAGTTATTTATTTACGGACGCAGGTATCTGCATGGTACGGGTACCCGTCAGGAGGTCTGTCGCGCGGCCAGATGACAGAGACGCAGACAGGTCAGCAGGCGAGTCACAGCGCGCACTGTACGATTAGCGTCAGGTTCAATAAAGTGTGCTTACTACGTCGCATGTTGTACAGTACGCGCTGCGACTCGCCCGCTAACCCATCTGCTTCTCTGCCACCCTCGCCGCGCGACAGGTTTCCTGTCGGGAACTCGGGACACATTTCAAGGAAACTATGCTTTTCGCAGAGATTTTACTTATTTTCACATTTTTTTCCTTGTGGTGGGAACGTTTATCGGTGAAGTTGATAAAAACATGCCATTCAGGAAAAAAAGAATAGTTCCTGTTTGAAAAAATAGAAAGTCAAAGCTAATGGAGCAAACTTGATCGTTTTATGCTCACCTCAACGTCGAATGGTATTGCTCGGAAAGCTGCAGAAAATGTATCGATAGTACGGCACATACGACCATAATAATGAAGACAATGACGAAAAGTATGTTCAGAAGGCGATCCCTAGTCGAAAGATGAGGAAAATGCAGTGAAGATAGCTGGAATCACGATCGTGTCAATCAGTCTCAGCTCTCGACAATATGTCGTAATATATCTCCTGAATTGATAGCTATGATTTCTGACTTCACACCATCGCCCAGGACAGCTGGTCACTCTCTGAGGAGTGGTGATAAACTGTGGTGGATTGGCACTTGAAGGCTGGTCAAGATAAAGCGGTGCCCAGTGGTGTTTTCTTAGCACAAGGGCCCGGAAAGTGGGAGGTGCAGGTTTGATTACCATGCTGGGTAGGAGTTTTACCTATATCAAAGCTACTTAAGTAACCGTGGGAATAATGTGGCAAGGGATATTCGAGGCTGGAAATACAGTTTTGAAGCAGTACATTTGCTCACTCCGTAATATTTTAATTCTACTTTTTTTTCTCAAAAGGAAAGGCATAAGGTTTTTACTCGAAAATGTGATCCTAGCACTAAAAACGGCCAATGACCCGTGCAATATTACAGCCGAACCGAAAAACCGGCAAATCCCTCACGTAGTTGCGTGATAACTGGATGAAATTGCTAGACAACTGTTGTATGAACTTTTCGGGAACGTTCAATCCACAAAATATATTGCAAGTATCGAGGAAACTTACGACAGAATACATTAACTATCCGTTCAGGAGAAGGTCAATTCAATAGAGAAGTTAAGAAGTAAGACGGGATTTGATCGCACAATTCATTGTGTTCATCACTTGTTTTGGATGCGCCATGCAGTGGTCATAGCAATCGGAAACTCAGAGGGGTTTCAATACGTATATGAAACTTAAACTAGTTTTTTTATTGTTGAACCTAATCGATAGTTTACACATACAAATAACATCACCCTCTACTCTATTCGTTTAAAGTTGTGTCTGATCTATCTCCGATCTATTATGTCTGATCTATCTATAACCAAGATTGAAATTCGGAACATGGACTTTCAGGAAACATCATTTGGGATCAAAAATGAGCCCCAGCGATCTTGAGAGGATGTCCCGCTGAACAAAAATAGGAAGTCAGTTTGGAATCGCTGTATGGGTTATGGTTAGCAGCAAAGTTCAAAGTGGTGGAAGGTAGGTAAGACGGGGTAAGGTACGGCGTGAATAAGGCGACAAGGCATTTGGAGGAAAGAGCAACTCTTTTTCTAACTGAGCCTCTGGCGGGGGACGAGCGATTCTAGGATGCGTGAGCGATTTTTACTTCCTCCTGATTTCCTGCCCCTCCTAGACTTAGTCCTATAGGATGGCCTCGTATTTTGTCATAGCGCCTATGGTAAGCTTTGTTTTCGTTTCCTTTTCCCCAGTTCTTTCGCTGCTTCACTTATTCATGGAAAAATCCTTCCTAACTTTGGTTTGTGCTTCAAATAGTGGTCCGTAAGCCTCGATAGGACGCAACAGGAAGTACAGAACTCAGAGTAGTCGAAGAGTTGAGTGTGACCTAGTAGTGAAAGCCTTGGGTTGATGGGGTTTTATATTTTCTAACATTCAGAAATCGGCAATAACTTTCCTCTCACTATATCACTTTAAATTATTATCGATCACAGGTATTCCGATATTCTTTTTATCAGCATTTTGATATCACAATGTTGACCATTTCCTAGATTAGCTTTTAAATGCTGTCTTTTTTTCGGTAAATCATTTTCTCACAGCTCGCTTCGGTATAACTAGTTTAACTAAATGCTGTAGAAAAGAAGCGAGTCTGATGTGAGGAAATTCCTACCTTATCGTCGCTTGGCCATCCCCGTTTCCGACCAAAAAATTTCCCTGATCCCTGAACGTTTTCAATCGAATGCTGGCGAGTGGCGAAGAACATGCCGTTTTGAATTTAGAACATATGGCCCATCATTGTATGTATCTGGTGCGTCGTATTATATACACACGCACGCTATACGCCTTGAATATTTCATCTCACGTCAAACTGCTGTGGAACAGCTGTGCGTAATGACATTGTTCGTAGGCAATTCTATTGAAAAAAAAAATGTAGAAGAAGGGTAGCAAATTGCTTTTCTGTTGTCGAACTATCCAGTAGATATTCCCAAACGGTTTTCGGATGACAGTAGTTTTCAGAGAAATTTACAGTAACGGTGTGAAGGGTAAAGAGAGAGGTAGAAGAGAGCAAGACGTACATGAGCAAGCTCTTGTTTTTCACGAAAATTACAAAAATGGGCCGTAAACCCGTCTTCTCGTTCAACTTTAACGAGATGATAGAATGGGTATACGGCCTACGGTATAACTTTTGCATGGTTGGCCCACCAGCCCGAAAATTTCTGCTATGAGAGAAATGACACCGGTTCAGGGGCATTGTCGGGTAAAAGACCACGATACATTTATGGAGCCTCCTAACTCTTTTCGCGGATTTGATTCGATAGGTAAGCACTTACATTGATGTAGTTACGACGTCTGTAGTTGTAGCCGCATAACTCACAACGTGGTGAGGGCATCATTTTACGGGTGGACAGTTCGAGCCAATGCTGAAGAATTTTTCTAGATACAAATCAGTAAGGAGAACAGCAAACAATTCGAAGAGTTGAAAGAGCTGTTTTGGAGTTAAATGCAACATAATGTAGGAGGTGATGGTCAGTGAGAGAAGAATTAAAAAAAGAAATTGAAGGCCAAACACACAAAAAGTCCACCCTTGGCTAAGGATTGTATCACCCTGGGCCACATCTCTCAGGACCTGCTTTCAAAAATAACAATAAAACGTCGTCTAGCTGGTCTAGGTGCGGCATCCTTCCCATGTTGCGCTAGCTTCATTGTCATATTTTTGTTAATTGCGCAAATTTGGTTATAGCGCGCGCTGAGCTACCTTTTTGGGACCCCTTTCATAAATTCATTATATCAACTTTTGTCATTAACCCTTTTTTAACAGTTCCGCAACTGCTAAACTCGTTGCAGAGACCAGATTAGGGTCAACCGTACTTGTTCCAGTTACAGAAATTTGACGACCCCCCTTTTTTGTAGGAAGTCTCTACACGACCTCGACGCCACCTCAACCACACCATCAACCTTGGGGGAGGGCCCTCATTAAGATTCTCTCTAACAACACGACCACACCTTCACCATCATGACTCTTACTACAGTATTTGATTCTGCAACCAGTCGACACGGCCCCTACGCCCATTCTACCCTCCAAAATAGCCGCCGAGGTGTGTAGCGGTATGAAACCTCCAATTGTTACCATTTCTTCCTTTTTTTTCAAAATTTCCCAGAAACTCCGAGAATCCCCGTGAAAACATACCACCCTCTCTAGCAACCACGATCCTTTGAACCTCCGAAAATATATGCGAACCCCTTGTTCGACCTTTTACCCTTTTATTTATTTATCCGATGGCCAATCACAGCAGAGAACAATGCAAAGTAATTATCGATATCAAACAGCCGATTGACTTATTGATTATTGAAAGAGACAAAAACTTTTGCAGTAAGAGCTCCACACGGCTCCAGCAGTTAGTGCGAGTTAGTTTTGAGGTAGCAATCTGTTATGCTCAGATCGATTCATATGGACCAAATGGCATTATCTTCAGATAACCACTAGGCGCCGAGCCCTGAAAATAACCGTCTACTGAGGCCGCAGCCCAACAGGGGCGGGTGCCAGTGCAACTCTTTGGTCTAAACACGAACCCCAGGAGCTGGCTCAGGGGTGCTTACGAAGGCTATCTACTGATGAGCAAAGGTGGTTTACATTGTACGGAGCAGGAGTTTATTAAAGACCTTCGATGACCGCAACTACGACACCCATCCAAAACGTATAGTAGGGCCCAACCATCCAACCCCTTTCACATTAAGAATTGCGCAACTTCCGGTTCGACCTGTTCCGGATAGGTAGGCATACTAGACCTTGAGCCACACGTAAACAAATAAAAGCTCAATTCTAAGGAAAAAAAATCAAAGAAGATCAAAATGGTAAAGCGAAGTACTAAATAAATAAACGAAATAATTGGAAGAAAAACGTATGAACAAATAAATAACTAACAACTAGGCAGCTTCGGTGAACGTAGAGTAGACTGCCAGAGCAGCGACATGGTGAGACGAAGGGATCTCGAGAACTCTCACATTCGGTATGACAAATTCGACAGAGCGCCGCTGACGACGAGCAAACGGATCCTTTAAAGGGAGATTTTTAATTTTTATCCATATTTTGTGAAAAACCCTACGAATGAGAACAAATTGCTCAGTAGGTGACGTTCCCACACGGGACCAATCATTAGGTATGGACAAATTCTGGAATTAGCACCACATCCTCTCAGATGATTATTTTACTTCAGTTCTACTAGCCCTCAAACACGGAGATTCAGCCGATTCCTTACACCGGCGGAACTTTCAACGAATCTTTCCATTTTTGATAAATTTCTAAACCGGGCGAGTGGCGGGAAAAGGAATGCACTCTTACAGCTGAAATGATGAAAATTGCGAAATTTTCGAAATGCTCTTTGATTTCCAGAAAATTTTCTTCTGCGTAAAAAATCCAGCACGAATCCTAGATATCCTATCCCAAACGGTGACCTTGTTTCACAAGTCAGTACCTTGACTCATTTTCAACGTGCTCTACTTGGATTTTGGCCATTTCTGACAAGGACACACACCTTCCAAGCGAACTTTAAAGGAATCTTCCACGGAAAAATCCTGCCTCCATACTTACAAGAAACTGGTACTTTAGTCCTCTTGCTTCATGAGGATAACAGAAAGACCGAGAATTAAGTACTGGTTTTGTTATTAATCCAAAAAACCAGGAAGACTACAAGAATTTTGAATTCCCGCCGTAAAACTGTCAGAACAGTGGGCTGGGAAGCCACACGTGCAAACTTGTTGAAAGAGTGGCTGTGAACGGATTCCACGTCGGACCTTCCCAGAAACTTACACGTGGCTTCGCAACCGCCATGCACTCTGTTATAAGAACACTTCCGCTTCCGCCCACTGGTACATTCCGGTCCAACATTTGAGCCTTCCCAGGTGCTGTATCCTTTGGGTTTTTCATTCTTTTCGTTCCAACCTTTACATATGGTCTTCAGTGACCATGCCCAACACTCGCACACAAGAAGAGAATGACCAGTCTTTCTGTGGAAGATTCATTTAAGCGTCTGGAGGCACAATGTTATGTTGCTAAAAAATTCAACCATTTTGTGGAACTTGGATGCTAGTGCCTGTGATTCATAAATACAGCTTGGAATCACTACGAAATACAAAATAATCGACCAAATTGCTGGTCCGGGGCGGCTGCGCGCGGCCGTGACGCTCTTATTGTAAGAATGTCTGCCCCTTTGATGGATGACCATTGTGAATATTTCGATGCTCTTTCAATGGCTTGTTCAATTACAAAATCCAGAAGAAAATCAAGTAGAATTTGAAATTTTTTATCACATTTAAAATACCTTTGCTAGCTGTCAAAGCGGAACCAAGGTGTTGGCTGGCTGCCCAGGTCTCACAACCGTTCACCTCGTCTTTCCCATCCGCCGACTCGTCGACATCTTTAACGATAAGTGGTTGATTCTCTGGAGAGAAAACTGATGATGGCGATGCCTGAAAAAAATTTGTTTGTCCAATTATTTACTTATTTATTCATTTATTTATTCCTTATTCACTGTAGCACTCGTGGTGGTCCATGATTCAGGAGCAGGCGAATATTTATTATGCAGTATGGTAAACATACGTGAAAATTAAGAATAATAATAATTGTAAATAAATACAAATCCTTTTTTCCTAATTTCTGATTCTTCTTTGCTTTTCCTCTTCTTTGCTTTCCCATTCGATTAAAGGGTTGTCTATAGCATGCTTTACTCAAACGTATCACAATTGAGGGAAAGGTCGCCAGGGTTTCTCAAAAGAAAGGTTTTCCTGGCCGCAAACAAGCGCCTCAAAATGATTCTTCACAACCTTTTGATTGACTTGGAAGCAATGGAGCAACTCGGAATCTTGGTTTAGTATTGTGCAGCAATTCGAGACATGTAGCCACTGCGTTATGCCGTCCGCTTTACAGAAAAAAAAACTGCCTAAGCTGCTTAAAGCAACATCTCAGTAGGATCGAAGTGGGCGTGGCGTACAGAAGCACACCTCCTCTGGCCAGCCGTATAGATTCGTTCACGATCACGACCCGCATTGTGAATCGACTTTTGCGATCGTTTTGGGACCACAGGGACTGCTTGAAGTACTCCACGCCCACTTCGACCTGCTGAGACTGTTGCTTTGAATAGGCCTTCTGCACCGAATAGGAATCTTCCCTAGCACTTCCTCAACTACAAGGTTTTGCAGTTCTTACCGCGCTTTTTCAGAGCCCCTTAAACTCGAATCTTATCAAAGTAGAAAGAGAAATTCTGGGCAGGCCACTTGTGATGAATCATTTGCCAGCCACTGAAGGGTAATAAAAGTGAACTTTCAATGACCTTTCATTGATTTTGCTCTTCAGCAAAGCACTTTTTCTTGTGCTCTTTTTGAGGATTTATTACGGAAGTTGGAAATTCCCATAAAAGAGCATAAAAGTAGGCCCGCAATTCGAAAAGTCTTGCAAATCAGGCACTATTTTTATTGGCTCCCCCTGAATCATGCTTTCGTATTGAGTTTTCATACTCTGTTTCCTAGGTGATATTATGAGTTCATAATTGTGCGATACAGTAGACCACTGATTAAATTAACTTTACTATATTTATTAATATGAGAAATCCAAACTACTTCGAAATCCCATAAGCAAAAATACTTTCATTCTTATGGGAAGACACGTGCGTTTCGATAGTATCTCTTTTTCATTTGACAATAGTTTTTCCTACCCTCAAAAACAAAACATTGTTCAAAAAACTGAGATTAGCTATCCAACCAAGCTAAACAATTGTATTGATAGCGCGCACTTGGCTGAGCACATATTTGTGATTTCAAGGATAAGCTGAGCAGAGTGAATAACGGTCGAGAAATTCCTCGACCATGGCTCTCTGCTGTGCGAGAGCAGTGTCGAGAGTTAACGTACGCGCGGAGGGCACAGACGATTTGCAGGTGGGGGGAGTGAATGTACGCGCGGGAGAGCGTGAAAGAACGAGCGGAAATTCTTGACGAGCCGCTGCCGTTTCCTCGAGCGATGCTCACCCTGAAGCTGAGTCATAGGGACCTCGTGCGTACTCAAAACATCACAGTAATTTGAATAGCTGTTTGCGATCTCTGTACTGTTCACTACACATTTCACTTTTAATGTATTGGGAAGCATTGTATGTAAGTTATTACAACCATAAATGCTAGATATAGTAACAGCGGATTTTCGAATAGCCCAGTCCTACCGTTGGCCGAGTAGCACGATGAATCGATGAGGAATCCTAAATTTTTAGTGAAGCGTGTTCAATATGTGAGTCATTTTAAGCCAGGGTCCGGGAAGGAAACCCTTCGCTGTGTCATTGTTATTGTTGAAACCTAGCCCAGGGATGATATTCAGTGTGTTGCCATCTGACCTCCATAAACACACAACGATAAGATAACGTTTTACAGTTCATCATTGCTGATTGGAAGGGCAGCAGGAATTCACAGCAACCATGCAAGAGTGGCTATTTACAGATGACGGGCACCCAACAGGACCTCGTGGAGTGCTCCATAAAATTATCTAATGATGGCCTTTATTGATATGGCCTGCACTTGAGCAAGGTGTTTTTGTACTGGAAGAAGTTCTGCTCTGCGCAATGTGACATTCAGTTTCAGTTTAACAGTTCAATTTTGTGGGAGATTTGGCGGGCGAGTTTGACTTTACTGCGCGGTAGAAGGGATTTGTCCTTTTCCTTTTTACCACCGTGTAGGTGAAATGATAAGAATAGCGCTCCAAAATGTGCTGTCACTTTCTTTCTTTTGTGATTACCGGTAGCCGTTGTTCAACATCGACAGATTTGATTCGGTACATCTCGGCAAAAACATGCTCAAAATCCTACCTGTCTATGGAGAAGGTCTCAACGAAAAGGACATGGAACTGTAAGTCATTGGAAGGCACCCCAGGTTGCCAGATACGTCTACAATACTTTGGTGGAGTCACGTGCGTGGCCCACTATAAAAGGATGGGCAAGCTCGACATTCACTTCCGTCCTATTGATTATATGCTGATCTGGGAATCGAGGAATCGGTACAGGAGGAGCTTGCAATGAGGAAGTTGATTCTCAATTGGAACTATGAGCCAAAGTCACGGATTTGTGTGCCTAAAACGGTCTGTTTAACAACAGTTCCAGCAGAGTCGGAGTGGGCTTGGTGGCCAAAGGTCGTACCCCCTTTTGCCAATCGTGGAGATTTGTTCACGATCACGATTTGCGTCCTAAATCAACTTCAAATAGTTCCTGTGGTCCTAAAACGATCGCAGATGCCTCCGCAGCCAATCACGTGATCTCCACGTCAAGAGTGAGAGGAGGGTGTGACCTTTAGCCGCCACGCCCACTTTGACCCTGCTGGGATTGTTATTCGAATGGTTATTCCAGATCTGACCCCGAGATATGGTCAGTTCTGTCATCAAGTCAAAGCAGGGAGGGTCAACGGCTTCAAATTTCATTTTAGGACTCAGTAGATGACTTATCTTTTGTACGGATCTCAATGCTCTTCTCAGGAGGTGGGATAAATGAACACTAATTCAAAACGAAGAACTTTGATAAAAATAATACTATATAATAGTAAAATGTAATATAATAATATATAATAGTAAAATGTAATATAATAATACAAAAGGAAACCATGGATCGGTTGAACTGTTGGCTTCCCGCCGTAACAGATAAGCGATAGGATAAGCGATTCGATAAGCAAATCGACTGGCTCGGAGAGCTGGTGAAAATCCCTTCTAAAGGATAAACTCCCATGTGGGAAGTCCTTCAGAAAGACTATCGCTAGTGTTTTGTCCACTAATGCTCCACTGAAAAGCTCACTTGGAGCGTGACGATTTCAAATCCACCGCAACCACATAACCACTGTGGGACTAGTTTTGTATTGGCGCATCGCCTGACTAAAGGTCTACAGCAATAACACCGGGGAAACCTGTTGGATAACACCCAAATACGCTCGACCACCGCCATTATGAGGCTGTTCATATTGTCGGAGTAGTAATAACAGAACGAACATGAACACTGGCGGAATGAGAATTTTTGAAGTGGGAGGACTGATCAGAAGGAAAGAAGTTACCTGTTGTTCCTCGTTGATTTCATTCTCAACTGGCCACGGAGGTGTGCGGGCACATTCGCGCATTGAGCTCTGGAAAGTACGCAGTGATCGACATTCTATCACAAAATATGTCACTCGAAAGTTATAATATCTCCAGAGGAATAAAACTGACAAGTATAATCGAAAAATAAAATAAAAATTACTGTGAAAAATCAAAATATAATTAAAAATATTGAAAAATGAAATTTAAAAACGATATCAATGGATCTTTCTTGGATGCGCCATGAGCTCAACTACAACTTGGAATTTGACTTGATTGTGGTTAACTAAGGGATCCTTTAAAGTCATTATAGCTCCAGCCTGAGCGCGATGTGCTCTCCAAGTCGTGCCATCAGTAAGATGTCTTTTTCAAAAAAGCCATCAATGCCATTTTGAATTATTCAGTACTGATTTTTAACATATTCGTGCTCGTCTACAGCCCTACCAAGACAGAAATCGTGGAAAATGGCGCAGCTTAAGCCATGCAACGGTTCGGAGATCAAGTCCTGGATTGCACCCCGTCCGAGCAAACTGAATATTCATCCTTTCAGAGTCGGCAAGTAGGTTCCCGATTTGACCGTGAGAATAAAAATGCAGAATTATACATCGGGTAGCCCTCCCAAGTTACGGAATTTTTCAGATCTCCACTACGATTTTCGATGGAAGTGGAACGCGTGGCGCATGCTAGAAAGGGAGCTGATCAACAACAAATGCGTAATACTTTAACATCTTATCGAAAAAAAACCACGAAAAATAAAAGATAATAAAAATGCGAAACCGGAAGGGTTGACATGTGACGATTGCTATCATTGGGATGCTGTTATTTTTTTCTAATTCGTTCTGGTTCTTCAGAAGCCCATGAGCTCATAGGGTTCGCCAATGAGTCTCAAAGCTGTCAAAGTGACCACCTGGATGGAAGGGATTGCGTTATGGGTGAACATTTCAGATGAGTGATAAAATAGAGTAAATGAATTGGGAAGATTAAATAATAGAACAAATGAAATAGAATAGAATTGTTTTTAAAAGAAAATTTTTGCTCGAGTGGCCGTGAAAATGTTGCAACAAATAAAAAATAATTTCTTCGAGAAAATAGAAACGATGTCTATGATAGGAAGATGAAAGCGCTTTTCTTGGCTTTGCTCGTGACAAAAAAACAGCACAGAAATTGGTCACCGGCAAACTGATCCAATCTTGTACCGGGCATGGTGAATCGCAAATCAATGTGCAGAGTTTTTGAACTGTTTTGATTTTTGAAAGGGTTTGTACTCATAAAAAGTAAATACGGAAAGGTTGCAGGGATCTCATCTAGTAAGAGGGGGCATTGCGGAGCACACTCTGCTTTAATGCCAATTCAATAGGGTAATCTTTTGAAGTTACGACTGTTAGCAGCTTCATCCTTCAAAGTTTTTTCAGTGAGGTATGATTCCCGAACAGGAGAGGGATCCCATGCTGGTTGGGTATGCTCTCTCGGCGCTGGACAAGACCACATCCAACTGTTCTCTGGGATATCCCCTCGTTGCATGTCAGTCTCGGGATATCTTCCTGATCGCATTTCATTCGGGGAGATATCCACGAAAACCGGTGAGCGTGGCGTTACGAGGATAGCCCTCTTCTGTTCTGGGAAGCATACCTTACGGTCCCAGGTTTCCTGCATATTACACACGTCCATGTGCCGGATGACGTTAATGTCGAGGAAAAGCAGTATTCACCTCTTGAGCAGCTAGGACTGAGCCCAGGAGGAACTTTTCCGGGGGGGGGGGGAGGAATGAGGATTGCTCACGCACCCGCACGCACCCGCTGGTCTCCCGCTCCTCTAAGTCCTAAACGTTTACAAAAAAGAAGACGCTTTCGTGGTTTAAATGTGGTGATTGCTCTGAATCGCAATGCCCCCTCCTCCCCTCCTTTGATGGTACCCGGTTGCAGAGCTTTGGATCTGAAGGAGTTATTTTAAGTTGGAAAAATTGACTCTTCTATGAGACGGAGACCTTTCACTGTTCTCACTGGCGTAGTCTAATTGAAAAGTGATGAGATGTCATTTGCACGTCTCCATGGGTTTTTCCGCCATTTTCTCCGCTCACATAGCTCCAGAACTCACGTTGTTAAGTGATCCATTACCAGAATCGGCGGATGTCGTCGACTGCGCATCGGTGGTGTCGTCTGCGGCGGCGGCCGAACGCTCGGGTTTCAGCGGATCGCTATCGGAGACGATCGGTACCGCAATTGCGGACATCTGAAACCACGACAGAGTCAACTAACATCGAATACGACTTTATGAGTACTTCTGACGAGCTCGGCTAGACAGAAGAGATCCTGTTAAGGAGATCGGTACTGAAGTAAAAGAAGAACAACGAATGCGCCCAGCCGAAAGGTTACCACCGTCAGTCCCATCAAACGGCACTGGCGGCGCGCCGACGGTGTAACAATAGTTGCTCGCGTCGATTGATGGGCGATGCTGTTGTTGTTGCTTTTACTGCTGTTAGTTCCTACAACTGGGAAACAAGGTGTCAAGAAAGTTCCCGGGTGGGAACTGGTAATGGGACGTGGAGTAGTCTAGGACCACGCAGGCGACTGCCTCACCATGTCCCGAGTGATGGATTTGGTCCGCTCTCAGGAATGGGCTAACGGATCCACTGACAAAGGAGGCTTTGTTCACCTCGAAACGGGCCGTTTGATGGCATCCCTGGCGAAAAAATTGTTATATGGGAAACGCTAATTAATCAATCAAGAGAAAAAAGTGCTGATTCAGATATGAAGGTACATAGGAACAGAACCAAAGTACCAACCCAGGCCCTGCATCAGGGCAGCAGTTCTCGTAGAAAAGCGAGGTTACTGAACGAAAGGGTGTTCTTTCCACTTTGTTCACTCCTTTCCGGGATACGCCATGCATTTTACTTCTATTCGGAATCGTACGGTTAGTTTAAATGCGATTTGGCCCATACAATGACTTGCAAAGACCAGCCTATGTCCGAGTCAGTGTTTTTATCCTCCCAAAGAAGTCTAGTACCAAATAACCAACTCCGTAGGGATGGAAGGCTTGGTTGGCCCAGGTGACGTACAATTCAGGACTTGATGCCAGGAGCGCTCGCGTTGTAAACAGCGCCACTTTCCACTACAACGCCTCTGCTCAAAAGGGAACATACCATATAAACCGCAAGATGACCTAGTGCAACCCACAGGGGCGTCATAGGCAGAGGTGCTCCTGTGAAGGAGAATAAGTGCAATGTTTTATCGTAGTCCGCCCCTTACCTAACACTTAACCATTTCTGAGAAATGACTCACAGTGCATAAAGGAGTGTTAATTGCGCAGTGTAAGAAAGTTCAGTAGGGGGAGGGGTGGGGGGGGGACTGTATGTTTTCCTTTCCAGTCCATCCCTTTGAGAAGGGCCGTACATCACCAACTGTTCCGGAGGTGCCCGGAGGTGCTTTCGTGTGGGGTTACAACTTGTGAATGGAAAGAAGTGTGAAAACAACATAAGTGAAAAGGTAAAGTATAACACAGAGAAAACAGTTGCTCTAGTTAAAGGTATGCCCCAGGATCAAACCAGGTGTGGCTCTTGCACGCGAAAACGCCAAGCTTGCATCAGCCAGATGAGCCAGCAATAAAACGAAAAGGAAAACTTTGAAGATGTAAAATTTAGCGCTCACTATCCTTTGTGCTCGAGCAATGAGAGACTGAGCACGGAGTCGAGAGTATAGGCGAGGGAGCACAGTGAATGAGAGAGCGCAGACACCAGCATGCTTCGAATGATAAAAAATAGAAGCGGTTCTTACAATGCGCCAGCGCCCTTGGTGCTCACACCAGAGCCTAATTAACGAGACATCTGCCCTTCGTGAGCAGCTCTTTCCCAGCGACCGGAGTATCCATCAAACTGAACTCGGCCTGGGTTGTGCCTTCGGAGCCAGTGGTCGTGATAGCTGGAGGGCGGGTCGGGTTTGCTAACGTCATTGAACGTTATTGGTGGAAAAACCTTGAGAGGCGATCCCAATCAGATCTCAGAGCGCTGCGTTTCTAGCTCACCAACAGCTTTCAGTGACGTCATTGAAACCGCACCGCTCACCAGCCATCGCGATCACTGGCTTCAAGTCAAAAAGGTGGTTTTCACCAGTGATGTTTGTCTAGCGAACATATTCAGCCATAGAAAGAAGGTAAGAGGGCCAGGCGTCTGGTGAACAATTCAATTCGATTATCGGCCATTACTCAGTACGGCGATGTGACGGTGAGAATAATATCAACGTGATAGAGGACAGTATGAGTGGCCTTTACAACTTTTTACAACTGATAATTTAACTCTCATGATTTGAATGGATGACTGCTGCAATTCATGCGGCAGCGGCTTTTCATAAAACGCCGGTTCAATTTCAATTCGGAAAGATTTTCAGTTAGCTGGAATAATGAATAGCAGTCCGATCACGGGAGCAAAGTACATTTGGAAAAGGCTAAATGGAGAATATCGCAGTCCGATAGCGATTTCGGCCATATCTCGATTTGAAGAGCAAAGCACTGAGCAGAATTGCACCCCCTTAGGTGAATCTCAGAGATTCCTTGCAAAATACTGGAATTTTGGAGGTATTGTGGGTTGCAGACATCAGCTGATCGGCAGCGCTGCCGTGGTGCACTGGTCACTTCGTCACACCCGTCTCCCCGCCCCCACTTCATTGGGGAACGCCTCTTTGGCTCTTCACGCTACGCGGCATTCGCCTTCCTCATCGGGGAAGATCGGAGTGGGCCAGCTGAGAGTAGCTTTTTCGGCATTCGCCCCGTCCATTAAGAGTCTGCCTGAGAAGGTCTTGGTTGTATTCGTCAACATCCCGTGTCTCAGTCAGCTATGCACTGTTCCCTGGGGGCTTACTTAGTGAGAGCGGTGGTGAAGAAGGTGCTTTGATTGTCAACTTCGTGAGAATAGTTCCCTCTCTCGACAGGAATCTGGTAGAGATTCCCATTGGTAACAGTCGGCTTGAAGTGCACAATCTCCAGGCATATTGCATTCAAATCAGTGTAATAAATTATTCTCAAAATCCAATTGAAGAAGGATGCTTCTGCGCTGCAGCTGCCCCATTGAAAGCATTCTTGCTCGGCCCGGGTTTCAATGTCATGGGATGCTGAGATGATTGGGATGCTTGTGCGTACAATCAGAAAACCGATCAGTGCAATACCGGTCAAGAATAAAAATATCGTCCTTGCTGTGCTTCCATTCACGTTAGAGTGTTTAAAGGGTTCCACGATAACAGCTAAGGTCGGAGAAGGGGAGAATTGTCCATTGAGGAGACAGGAGGACCTCCTGAGTCTAAGTAGTTGACTGGAATGGGTAGAAAAGGCACAAGTGAAAAAAAATTTGGTGTGCAATCCCCGACATTCTGCCGCATGCTGATTTATTCTGCTATATTAAAGCTCTTAATAGAACCAAAAGGATTCTAATCACTTAGGCTTCCTCTCAACGGTGCTCAGGTCCAAGCCAGCAACTCAAAGTGTTAGAAGTGGGGTTTAGGATGAACTAGTAGATTTTCTATGGATCTGTTGCACCTATTCGTCGTAGTGGACTTTCTTAGATTTAACCACTTCAAAGTCGGCGAAGTGCAAGCGTTGAGTTTCCTCGAGCATCTTTCCCCATTTTGGGGAGAGGGGTCATGCTTCTTTTTCAGCTTGCAAGAGGGGACACATTCTAGCAGGGCAGATGTCATATTTATTACCTAAAATATAGGTGAGCACAAAATAGCTGAGATAAATCGAAACAGCTTAAGAGAATCCTGGATTGGTTAACTCACACTTAAAATTCTATTTGTAGAGGAATTCACATATTCCCTCCCTCCCCATTTTTAAGCTGATTCTATCGCTTAATCCTTCCCTCAAAAGTTGAGGTTAAGTTAAGTTATGCTCACATCAAGGTGGTAAGGTACCTACTAGAGCCCCGTCTCTGAATGCTGCCGAAACGTTGGCCAATTAATGTTTGTGTCAGTCTTTTAGGCCAATAAAAAAACATTGAAATCACCAATTGTTGTCAAAGAGGGGTGGGGAGGAAAAGGGGGGGGGGTGCGGCAGGGGGAAGAAATCTCGATATGAACTTTCGCTGATCTCAACTCAGATTTATTCATTTGAAGGCATAATAACAGGTAATGGAAAATGGCTAAATATGGGGTTCATGCATGTTCCTTTCTTGACATCCTAGTGAAAGAAAGGGAAAGCGACCATTGGAACCGTCTCGTGTAAGTCCCTTCTTTTTCTGAGGAGGAACCGAGTCTGGGAAATAAGCAGTTCAGAGGCTGTGGAGACTAATGTGAGGGAAAGGCAAACGGAGACAAGAGAGCATGATGGAGAGCGAGGCAGCAGACACTGCGACAGCGGTCCTGCATAGTCACTTGAGGTGTCCATGGGTTTAAGATCCAAGTTCCTAGCGCCCTTGCAATGCGTTTCAAGTGGCGTAAGTGGCAGTATCTCTGTGACTGCAGGCTCAGCAAACTAATTCGTGGGAGAATCAATCCACTGATATAATCGGGCAAGGTGCCCTTAAAGGAATTCTTGATTCCCAAATGGGTTTCTTGCGAGGCGTAATACACAGCAAGCCAATGGTTGGAATTGATTGTTGTTGGTTATTGATTACTTACGAAAAAATCGAAAGGAATAATGAAATGTGAACAATGAGAATCGGTGCATGTAGTGATTGAAGGGGTAAAAACACCGGCAATGTGATTATTCTCCGTCGACGAATATATTCAGAAAACGATCAGCGTCATTCCTTCAGCAAGAATAATAACCTCATCACAGATTCAGCCACACGAAACCACTGAAAACAGTTTTTTCCACGAGGGAATTTCTCTCGGACGCATTAACGAGGATTTGTGGGAGCTCGTTTAAACGGTACGGCTCTGCTGGGCTTTCACACTGAAGTGTTTTGCTGGTGCAGCAGGTCGGCGAAAAGAAACGGCTGGTACCGCCGCGTTGATTGCGCGATATGAGGTCAGCAGCGGTTGTGTTGAGCCCTAATCAAATTGGCCTCGTCTACCACGTGGTCTACAAAACCCAAGGATGTCTGCAGTACGGATTTCGTAGGGTTTGGGAAATGGGTTGCGGTCACGCGGGGAAATATGACATGAGACCGAGATGAGACCTGCTTTCAACCCAAGTGGGTTTTTTCGACAACAATCCAATTCCAAGATTTTATGGAACTTACCCAATTTCTGTTTAACTTCTTTTATTTTTTGCTTCTTTTTATAATTTTTACTAATATCGATTATATTCATTCTAGGCGCTATCGCAAGATGCGGGGCATCATCCATTGCTTACCTTAGGAGAGGGCAGAAACTCTAAGGAAATTGAAAGTTGCTCAAGCACCCTAGAGTTTCTCCTCCTTCACCATACGCCTCGTATGTTCAAAAAAGGATTCCTTCAAGCGATTTTAAGGGCACTGCCATCGCGATGCCCCATGTCTTGCAATAATATTTAGAATTGAAAATTTGAAGGAAATATTCAGCTTCAGAGGCTACATCAAGACACGGGGTTTTTTCTAGGATTAAGCGTAATAGGAGGGGCCAGGAACTTTGGGGGGAAATAAAATTGCTCACGCATCTTGGAGTCCCTTCTCCTCGTCCTTGGCTTAGTCTCGTTCTCACCGAAAAGGAGGTGTTTCACGAGGTTTCAAGAGCCCTGCCAACAAAATGCCCCCGTATCTTGCGATGGTGCTTGTAACTGAAAATTTGAAATAAATATTCCAATTTAGACGCTATCTCAAGAAACGGGGCACCCTCTAGAGCTAAGCTTAGAGAAGGGCAGGATCTTTGAGGGAAATGTTACGTTTTACGCTGCTTTGAATGCATTACCATAAGCCCTATTATCTTACGACAGCGCCTTATTTTACTTAGTTTTTATTTATTTATTTATTTATTTATTTGTCTATCTATTTCTTTATTTAGTTATTTTAACTGCTTTCATCCTGAGGGTTATGAATTGTTGTTTAACTACACTATCAATTTTGATTATGCTTCTTTAGGAAAATAAATGTATAATGTATCACTGCAGCAAAAGCCTAGAGAAACCCCCGAGTAGCTTCTCCCAATTTCGGATAAAGGGGTTTGCTTTCCTTTCCGGGAATCGGGCGATTTCCATCCTCTCAAGAGCTTGCCCTATTGTTTTCGTGGCTTCAAGGGCTTCCTCTATTCATGAATTGCTTCTCGTTCGCAAATGTTAGACAGATTGGATTCCTCTGGACGAGTCGACCCCATGGGAATGTGTGGGAGAGGTAAGGTGGCGATATGGAGTGGCGGAGAAGAGTTGCCTGGCGTGGTAATGGATATGTGCGTGTGTCGCTTCCACCTGTGGGAGCGCAGCGCACAGCTGGAACTCCGATTGTGATGAATTGCGTTAGCCTTCACTGTCGCTGTCGTTTCTGATGAAAAATCGGGGATAGAGTGCTTTTTGTTCGGCGGCGATCAGATTTTTTCTAGCGATCTAGGTCCATAAAAATATTCTCTAAATTCTCTGAATATTTCGCTCTATAAAAATAAAATCAAAAATAAATAAATCACTGGAAATAATTGGATAGTAATAAAATACACCAAGAGTTAAATCCTCTGATAATCTTCGAGAAGTTTTGTGCCTCTGCGGTGAAATCCCACAGTGCTTGATCTTAGATCTCACCTCTAGAGAGTAGACGTCTTCACGACGCTATTAAGGACTACGGATTACGTTATTAACTATTAAGGACGTGTATAGGTAAGTCTTTGGTCTCCACTATCAGCTAGAAGTAGAGTGAGGAAGCCGAAGAGGCCACATTGAGGCATCAAGATGCCACCCGGACTGGTTCTATGCCAGCTAAAGAGAATCTTAGTGAAAATGGAAGGTACTTAAGCAACGGAAACTGGATGCCGGCCTCGATGGTGAAGGAGAATGGGTCCTATAATTGCTATGTTGCTGTTGGTCCGAACACCAGCACAATTTCCTCGATTTCTACGCGTTCTCCCTTTAATTAGTGGTGACAGAGGGGGTGGTGCTTAGATCGAAGGCAATTCTTGGTCACTTCTAGAGTCCGCGAAGTAGCTTTTGGGTTCCTCATGAATTTATTATGGATCTCCCTTTATGAGGTCGCATAACGTCCATGGGAAAGCTGGGCTAGAACTGGAAGAGCTCAAAAATGAGAGCGCTCACGATTTCACTGAAAAGATTGAAGACTAGTGAAGGCGTTGCAAAGACATAGGGTTAGTGACGTGAGAATATCCTTACGAATTATCCTTTTGAGATGTTCCACGCGTTGGAACTCAGTTGTGGATGGTCGGGACGTTTGACGCCTGCATTTTCTTCATACATCTTGCCAAGGGCAGTCAGCAGTCTTCTAGGTGTTATACCCAACGAGACAAGTCATCAGTGATTACTCGACCTATACGAGATGCAAAGTCTGCCTCGTTGACTTGCGGAAGTTTGTGTCTCCGAAACGCAATCCGGCACCTCTAAGCCCCTGCGCTATTTTCGTCCGCCCTATCCTATAAAGTTTCCATCTATCAGAGACTGGTAACAGAACGGTAATTTTCAGACCTCTCTTCTGTTGGAACACTCTAATTGACCACCTTGCAACTCGACTGATAACGAATAGTGAACAGGACCTTCTGATTGGATTCTATTTGCGGTTCTGCCAGACCTTGCGATGGCAGAAATCACTCACAAAATATGACGAAAAAAATCGCATCCTGAAGTAGTCAGAATTTTGAGAATGAAATTTATAATGGTGCAAGTGATCGCTTTGAAATTCCATGAGTAAATCCAACAGTACACGAATTTCTGGAGGAGTTTTTGAAAAAGGTCTAATGGATGTTCTTTATAGTAAACTACTTCGGAAAAACAATAGCTGCTTAGTCATTTGTCAGTTTACTTAAGGACACGTGGTGTTGTTTATTTTCAAGAATCATCTTAATCTCATAATCATCTCATAATCTTCAGTAAATTGCGTCAAATAGAGAATTCTGTGGGAAAAAAGTCTTTTACAGACTGAGAAGAAAGACATGACTTTGTTTCATGACCAAGAAGCTTTTACTCCAAGCATGACATTTCCTTGCCTTTCCTCTACAACTTGAATCTCAGAAATCAAGATCTGCTCAAACTTGAACTGTTTCATCTCTTAGGTATTTCCTCAGATCAATCTTTACCTGCATAGTTCTTCTATGCTCGATATATCCAGGACAAGATCTCCGGCAGAGGTTTCAGACTGTCAAAAACAGAAACATATCCGCTTACAGTGGACGAGATAGCGATAATCAGAGGACACGCGCAGCGCATCTAGCGAACATAAACATGGTAAACCTATCTGAAAAGCTGATATCCTCTAGAGCGCCACCAAGAAGGTCTTTCAGAACAAGCCGCGCGATGCGATTTTAAAACGGGTTTCGCATATTGTAGAGAAACTCTTCCATGCTCAGAATATCCACGACCGAATCTGCGACAAAGGTTTTTAAGTGTCACTAGAAGAACCAGAACACAAAACCATATTCCGTCTCCGCCGAACCATTTTAGTAGTACCAAAAAATTTTGTGAAAGGTAGTGTTGACGGTTCGATCCCCGTGGCGACTAAATTTTGCGTTTTAAGTTGGCGTTTACGGGTTGGTATCAATGGCGCTAAATATCAAAATCAGATATCATACATGTACAGGGGTGGCCATAAAAAAAGACACTTCATCGCTTGTTCCGAACGGCATTAACAACACTTTGCTAAATTCAAAGCGAATGCTCCCAATTGGAGATTGAAGAGCATATCCCGTCCTATTAGAAAACGTCATGAAAGCCTTCTGAACCGACGACATCAGAAGAATTCACCACGGAGACGTTGTACATAGTTCGAGCTCAACGTGGTACTCTTCGGATGATGGACCACTATGAGTCTATTGGAAGCGCTAGCCGGAACGGGTCTTGCATAGTTGAAGGTACTGTTTCTAGGAAGTGATCCATCAGCTAACCAATTGAAGTTACTTTGTCGCTGCTTCGAGATGGAGCGATTATTGAAGACTTCCTTGAGCTCGACGGTGACGGCAGATGACTTCATATGCCGAAGACCGTGAGGGCAGCGAAGGAGGTACTCCTTCTGCTTATGGAGAGACATCTAAGGGATATTATGCCATAAAACTCCCACCAGCAGCGGCACTCTGGGGGACGAAAAGTTTGATGATGTGTGCCATGGGCAAAGTGTCTCTTTTTTTTGGCCACCCCTGTATTCAGGACCATATATTGAGGCCATCAAGTATTTAAATTTGAATACAATCTTTTGACGTCACCGGGAATTGAAACATTAATAGTATCTCTCAGTACTTTTTGACACTGCCAGAACCGTTCAACGTAATGGAAACATGATTTCATAGTCCATACATGGGTCTCTACAATATGCAGGAAACTGGTTAGAGGAAAGCGCGGCTTGCCTTAAAAAATCAGTCAAAATCAGTCCCTCTCCCGCACCATCGGAGGCCTACGGTCCGCGGTCTCCCACAGTGTAGGCTACCGTGTGTCTTGCTGATCGGCTAAAGTGCAGGCCACGTAAAATCGTTTACTGCACACGTGCACATGACTAAGGCTTCTGATATATGTGATTTCCTATACATAGAGCTATCCAACAAAATTATCAAATGCCTTATCAAGTGCTAATTAAAAGGTGATTCGCGTAAATAAGGTGTCGTGAATATGGGTGTTCTCTGATTGCAGCTGGATGTGTCACCTCCATGCTACTTCTTCAGTGGAACAATAGCCGTACGGACTACTCATTCTCAAGTTGTGAAGGGAAATTCGTTCAAAGGAAACTTAGTTGCTAGAACTCGGAACATTTCCACAATAAAGAAGACAGGAATCGAAAATTAGAAGGCGACCTTTTAATCAAAATGGGTTCTTTTCTGGGATTTGCTTTTGTCTTCACCCAACAAGTAGTGACCGGGTACCGAAAGCTGGATCCTTAGCTTCATGAAATATCATTTTTGAGGCTCATATTCTGCAGACTAGAATGCTCAAAAGCTGGTCCTTTCATACCGTTAACGATAAGTCTACCAAGAATGAATCAAGGAAAGATTCACGCATCAAGTCCTTATTTATTTATTTATTTATTTATTTATTTATTTATTTATTTATTTATTTATTTATTTATTTATTTATTTATTTATTTATTTACTTTTTAGATGTTAAATGCTGTTTTTGGCCGCAGTTCGTCTTGCGAATGTTTTACAAGAATGCTGGGTTGTGAACAAAACTTTCGCCCCAGACGGGACTCGCACCTTTTGCTGTATTATATGTATTATTTATCCAATATTTATTTATTTATTTATTACTTACTTAGTCATTTACCTATTGTAGTGTCCACCCATTATAGTCAAAATATTCATTGGAGTAAGCATATAAAGACTGGTGATAGTCTAGCGAAAAGGAGAATATGGATGGTAATAACTAAATTGGAGCTGGAGTCCAGTTGAGTGGACGCCTGACTGGACAATTCAACTCAAATCCAATAGATGGGCGGAGCGATTCCGTTGGATGAACTCATTATTTCGGTATTTGCTGCTCAATTGACGTCCCTCATTTACATAATCGCGACGGCGATTGCGATCGCCGATGGCTTCGTGTTGAATTCTTGGCCACCCAGTGGTCACTGGCTGGGTGAATGTGGGCACCAGCCGGCTTATCTGCATAACCAGCGAACAATGCAAGAGAAGACAGCAAAGACACGGTGGTTAGATTAGCCCGATACATCTGTCGATCCACAGGATATTTCCCTAGGATTTCCGGGAAACCAAAAAAAAAGAAATGTGCGAAAAAATACTCGAAACGGAATAGGTAGACTTATAATTACCGGCAGTATAAAGAAACTTTGTCGCCTACCGAATGTGCCGGGCAAGAAACATGCTATTAAATGTGATAAATGAAACAAAAAACAATATAAACAAATGACACAACAATAAACAAGTTATATAATGGCGAGTAGCTGATTTCCACTCCAAGGTTTCTAACTTATTTTTATTCATGTCTTATTTTGCAAACTGGAAGTGCATTTTAAGTCCAACATAGAGCGTGGATGAAGCGCTCGACATGGACCCGTTTGGGATGCGCCACACATTTGACCCCACCATATTTTGGGCCAAGATTTCAAGAAACATTGTTTTGGCGTACGTTGGCTTCTACAGCAAGACGCGTTCATGCCCATACCAGATGGTTGTATCACCTCGGAGGGAACCTTTAGCCAAACAACTGACACCAAACTTGCCGCGCATGGTCAAGAGCCGGGATTTGAGCTATGGAGCAAGCTTTAGGTGATGAAACCGTTCACCATCTCATTCCACACCCAAATCAACTAAGCGGTATAAAAACTGATAATAAGATTTGTGCTGGAATTTCAATTTTCAAAAATATCTAGGTTGGATGATAAAATATAGCAGTTATCATAAAGTTATTATTCATTATTATAAACTATTACTATACACTATCTATCACTATCTACAATCACCATCTCTTATCTATTCCTATCCAAGGTATAGGTATGCATGTAGTACCACAGCACATTTACGGTTCCCTGGCAGCGCAGAACAATCCCATTTGCGAGTGCTGTTGGAAAAGAGAGAAAAAAGGAAGCTAGAATAGACACAGCGCTATCTTACGGCTCTCTGGACCATCACTTACAGTTTTCTTCATTGATGGGCCTCTTGAATCCATACAAACGTGTGGAGGTAGATCCGTAAGGAACGTGAAAAATGAAAAAGGCAACCCAGGGTACGACGCTGTCCCACGCGGCGCGAAAGGCGTGGTACTGTATAGTGCCGCCGTGAAAAAATAAAATTTGTTTCATATACAGGGGTGGCCAAAAAAAAGAGACACTTTGCTCATGGCACACATCGCCAAACTTTTCTTCCCCCAGGGTACCGCTGTTGATGGGAGTTTTACGGCATAATATTCCTCGGATGTCTCTCCATAAGCAGAAACAGGTACTCTTTCACCGCCCTCACCATCTTCTGAATATGACGTCATCCGCCGTCGCCGTCGAGCTCAAGGATGTCTTTCATAATCGCTTCAGTCCGAAGCAGCGACAAAATGAATTCAATCGATTAGCTGATGGATATCTTCCTACAAACATTACCTCCAACTATGCAAGCCCCCTGCTGGCCAGCGCTTTCAATAGCCTCATAATGGTCCACGATCCGTGGAGGACCACCTTGAGCTCGAACCGTGCACAATGTTTTCATGGCGTATTCTTTGCATGTCGTCGGTTCAGAGGGCTACCATGACTTTTGCTGATAGTACGGGATATGCTCTTCAATATTCTATTGGGAGCATTCGGTTTGAATTTAGCGAAGTGTCACTAGCGCCATTCCGAGGGAGAAGTGGAGTGTCTCTTTTTTTGGCCACCCCTGTGCCTCTGTTAATTATTTCCACTTTCTTTGATCAAACATCTTTATGACGCGGTGGCACTATACAGTACCACCGTGTCATAAAGATGTTAATTGATCAAAGAAAGTGGAAATAATCAACTGAGAAATATGAAACAAATTTTGTATTTTTTTTTCAAATCCTCCTCTCTGTAAGGGGAATCCTCGTAGATGAGAGCCCATTGCTCTTGTGACATAGAGTACATAAACAGACAAGGGTGATGAAGCCTTGCTATGTAATATCTGTTCGTGGACGAGACCAATATTGCTGTGTTGTTTTTCAATTGCGAATTCCTCGTCTGCTTGCTCATATGTATTTGCTCGTTACTCATTGGAAGCTATTTATAACACGAAAGCTGACCCGATGCTGAAAACATCACATACCTACCTAATAAGCCGACAAATATTTGTTTTGTAGATTTTGTTATAACGAAACCAAAAGGCCAGATTGTATGTCTTCCAGTCCTATTTCTGTTCTAATAGCCTTGCAGTATTTTTCGCCTGTCATTCACGGGCCTTTAGAATACCTACAAACAATGTGGAGGAAGGTGCTGAAGAAACAGCAAAAGACATCATAGGGTACCATGCCGTCCCACGCCCACGCACGGCGTGGTACTCTATGATATCACCATGTTACAAATACACTGGTGTGCAAAACTTGGGGACCAGATGGATGAAGTATCATAACCTGATGAAATCTCTGTGGCCCTTGCAACGGTTTCTTTCATTTGCATTTTGTGCTGTACTGCGGTAGTTCCCTATATGCGCGATTAGGTTCCATCGCGTTGTCTTACTCGGCAGTAACACATCACAGAAACGTTGCGCTGGTCCTTAAAGGCAAGATTCAGGATTAGACTGATAAGGTAATTCCACTCCAATGTGGAAGTAAGCATAGGAGGTGGACCACCAGTGGAGAAAGAAGGAAAAAAATCGTGAAATACATTGGAAATATGAGTTTTTGGCCCTGCTTTGCGGAGAAGTTCAAAAAGCGGCAGGAAGATGAGAGATAATGTGAGCGCGGAGAGCGATAGAGATTCCCGAGTGGAGAGAGCATAGCATACCAACGCGGCGACGCAGACAAGAAATCGATCGGTGGGCGGACCATGTTAGAATCTGTTAGAAAGTGGTGGAGTCTGTTAGAAGTCCTTAGCGCCTAGCGTCTTACCAGGAAAGCCTTTCAGGTCATGGAGCGCTTTTTCAAAACGGTGTGTTGCATGCTATAGGGGTACGTGCGTGGACCATAAAACTGATAATCATTTTTTCTTAGCGGCCCTGGGATGGCCAGAAAAAAGGGAAAAAATTTTCCTTCGCATTTGGAATTTCTGTATTTTTAACAGACCTACAGCATTTGTAGCGGTGAAGGGTTGCATAATGGAAGCATTTTGTACAAGGAATAAGATGAGAAATATATGAGCCTAAGAAAGCGGAAAGCAGAGAAATGCAAAAATTTGTCTTCAGTGGGGATCGAACCGCAAGCCATGGTATCGTCATGTTTTTAGCATTCCCAGAGTCGCTCAGAAAAAATTGTTCTTAGTTTTATGCTCCCTGCACGTGTCTCTGTGAAATGGTAAAAACCGTTTCAAAAAAGCGCTCCATGTCCTGGAAGGCTTTCCTGGTTAGTGACGCTTTTCGATGTACGAAAGTGGCGCACTCTCTGCAGTAGAGGACCACACACCTCTTTCTAGGGGAGCAACTACTTCAGTGAGGCCAAGCCCGGAGCTTGCCTTTAAGTTTTGCACCAAGTGTATGTTAGCTGCTTACATACGTCGGCGCCATCGCTGTATACGATTGCATTGTGGAAGCAATGCATTTGAATCCGCATGAAGCATCTCTTTTGTTGAAATCAGGGCTGACCCGTAGAGAAGAGACTCCAGGATGAACGATTTTCAATTTTTTCTGTCACCCTCCTAGGCTTAGTCCTGAAGGATATCCCCGTATCTTGTGATAGCGCCCACACGTCTTATGGTCTGATGAGCCCTGTTTTAAGAGAATTTCGGTCGGTGGGGCCGCTCTACTACCCCCTCCTATTAGTAAAGTAGAGTGGCACACAGCGTGACCCTCTCCCAGTCTGATTCCTGTGAGGTCGAGTCTCTCAACAGTATTGTTGATCCTGGCAGTGGGGGAAGGAGATCAAGAATTGCCCGGGGGTTCAGCAATTGAGTGATCGACCATCGGCTTGGAAAATGGGTGTAAGATCCGCAGATGGTCGTATTTTTATAAATACGACCACCTGCGGATGGAGGGAGCTCAGTCTGATTGTGGTAAGCCCGATAGAGAAGAACGTTAGTTCAGCCATAGTATAGGCATTGTCAATCTTGTGAATTTAATCCAAATTTAGATTCAAATTCATTTTTCAAAACTAGTTTACCTTATGCCACGGAAACCACGCGAATATCTTACAAGGGAAGGATGGTAGGTCGAAGTGGCCGTTAAAAATGAGATGCATATCACCCGGGAGATCCTTGGACACTCACTTCAAATCTGCATTCCTTATCTGCTAAACGATTCTCTGAACAGAACTTCAGACTTGGTGTGATACGGAGCAAACTCGAGTTCAGCAGGAATATGATGCACAAGCATACCCGGAATGTGGAACGGTGGCCTAGTGGGTACGTTGCAGGTCGTGTGTCTGCTAGGTCAGAGGTTTGGATCGTCGATGCGGGGAGTTTTTTGCACCTCTTCAGAAGTGTGCTTAAGGCGTGTGCGAACCGCTTTTTCACATTTAGAAAA
>KZ345183.1:116031-131283 GCA_002352805.1 Teladorsagia circumcincta
GCTGCCCTTTGAAAGGTTCCCTGGTCTCCAGTAACAGAGCTTACCAAAACTGCAGTGATGAACGATCGCTGAGCGTCGAACGAGAGCCGAATAAGCCATCGGAAGAGATTCAGAATAGAGATGAACAGAAGGATGCAGAACCACCACCACAGAAACACGAAGATCTTCTCGTTGAACATGTTGATCTGCAAAGTCTCCTTTGCATTTTTTTTTCATTCAACAAAAAAAAAGAAGCTCATTAAAAACCAATATGAAACATTACCATGAGCACGCACTGCAAGGACCATCTGTGTACGGCTCCACCAAGTTCACGAACTTCGAGATCACAGAATGTCACCTGAAAAGGGCCATTGCTCACATATAATTGTTCGCATGATTTCCAGTCAGGATCACTGGTAAAAAAAAATGTGTAAATTTATCAAAAGATTTTGGGACGCGTCATGCTACCGTAATTTCTGACAAAATGGAAGTAAAAAACGGTCGCGGACAGAAAAATTGCTCAGCTGGGTTGCAGTTAAGGCGGTTTTGCTAGAAATAACATCTGATTTGGTTAGCCTGTTCTCTTATAGTTACATAGTGGTCTGCGGGGATTACGGGTGGCCGAAATCGCTAGGCAGGGGCTCAAGATGGGCATCACCTGATTCGCTTGCTTTTCCTTACAGGACGATTCCACGATCAATAAGGTGTGCAACTCTTCACTGAATAACACATCGCTGTTCACGAAGATAGAAAGCATATTGCTGTTGCGTCTTAAATTTGCCTGCCGAATGATTGCGCTACGGCCTCTTTACTTGTGCTGCGGGTGCTGCCGCTGTTGTAAACGATGTGACAGTCTGTGAGGGGGAATGTCTGCGTCTCGCTCGTGGCTGTGTTCTCTTGTCTGCGCCCCCTCCTTCGTGCTAGCTTTCTCTTCATCACAGCGCTATCGCGTTTGCTAACACCGGATGAACCATGTACACTGAAGTAACGAAGTGGTCAGTGCAATGGTCTGTCTGACTCCTTCAGACTTCTCTACTCAAATCCCCTATATAATTTTGTTCAGAGAGATCAAGGTCATTTTTACAAACGTACCCTTGGAAAATTGCCACTTTCTTCCCATCGTCGGCCATTGAGCGCGTCGACAACCACCCGTAGACCATGCAGAAATCCAGCGCCCAGAAACCATCCAACGAAAAGCACTTGGCCGACGACCACGACTATCGAGAGCATTTTCGTGAAGAGCAGAGAAAGTGTGAGTTTATAGCCCCATACTCCTGCAGAGACAGATAGCGGATTGTAGCGGATGATGGTTTCAGCCATTGACGGTATTAGATCAAATATGTAATTTCGTAAAGAAATATTATATTCAATTAAAATAAATATGGTGAATTCCAAGATAAATGATGATTTTGAACTATAAATGCTGAGATGGAAATGATTGAGGCAAATTTGAGTGTGCCCTACATATCTGGAACAGATTACTGTGAAGCTCACTTACCTCTTCGAGCCGGTCTCATAATCGAGGCCACATTAAGAGGATCAGTTATCCTCTTTGCTTCATTTCGTAGTGCTACCGTAACGCTAGGAAGATCAATTTCTGAAAATTTGGTTCAGAAATCTTGTTGAACCTTGGAAGAAAGTCTTGGATAACGTAACTTTGGGAGCTTACTTGTTAAAAACTGTAGTTGTTTCCAAACAAGCCGTGGAAGGTATAGGAGGAAAGCCTGTAGTAACAATACAAACGGTACCCACTGAAATGCAGCAACATTCATCATGGCATCGGCATCATGATTCTGGTATGTTGCTCTAATACCTCTCCAGTTTTTCCCTGATTGCCAAATTTATTCGCTTTCTTCCAATTTTTCCACTCTTTATTCTTAGTGATCGTTATAGGGTGGTTACACGGCCCAGGCTGAGTCCAGGGGCCAGGTGCAGCAAGCCCCGGCGAGGGGATGGGTACCCATCCCCTCGCCGGGGCTTGCTGCACCTGGCCCCTGGTGGATGACTCCTACTGGTTGTAGGGTGGGGATAATCGCGAAAGTCGCAGATCTCGCGTTTTCCTGGCTCTGAAGCGCTCAGCTAGAGCGGTAGGACCTTGCAATGACCGTTTCAATCGCTTCCCTTTTTCTCGACCGTAGCATGCTGGTCTCCGACGCTCATTTTTCTTTTGCGCTCTCTCGCATATCCTCTCTTCTCCATGCGCAGTTTCCCATTGTCTTAGCACGGCCGGACTGGGGGATTGATTTGCCCCTTAACCCGAGCACTTTCGACCGCCCTTTCGTTCAGTTTCCGGCGAATATCAATGATGTCCAGATATTTAGTTTAGGAGAGGCTGTTTTCAAGCGTGTGCATTGTCATTATGCAGCACTAGATGTCAATGGTTTGCATAGAGAATCGAATAAAAAGTTCAACAATGAAAAGACAACAAATCATAAAGCTCACCTGGTAATACCGAATTTCTCGGTCTTCTCGTTCCCTCGCATCGGGTAGATTTGAGTCGTTCATTCGCACAAAATAAGTGTTCTCTATCAGGCAGTATTGCTCAGCGTACTGCTCCCAGCCACCCTGAACTTGCTCTTAGACCCTTAAAAATTCAGGCGCTGTTGCGACATACGGGGGGGCGCTACGGTGGGAGCACCTCGTGACTGGTAAACAAACATCCACTTTCTTTTTTTAATGCACGGATTGAGTCCCAGGCAGCTTAAAAGAGCCTAACCTAAGTGAGAAATCTCAGTTTTCGTAGAGGTCCTGCTCTCTCCTAGGCTTGGTTCCAGAGGGGGGCCCCCTATCTTGCGGTAGCACCAAAATTTATTCTGCTCAGGTGATGAAATGGATCCCCATTTTTTGTGCTTCGATTGCCGAAAATCTCTCAGGTTTGCCCACAGAAAACATCTCCTGGAGGCTGAAAATGTTCACAAATCCTTACCGCCCATTGCTTTGGCGCCCAGCATTGAATTGGCGCACCGACATATTCGTGGGCAAATATGAGGAATGCGGTCCCGCACAGAATCCACGGAGTGTAGACGTATTTCAATCTATAAGCAAGTTTCCTAATTCACAAAATAATTTCCTATTTTCCCTCCTCCGGAAGTACTGTTCTTACCTTTATGGGATGCATGAATGAGAAATCCTAAATACCGACAGTCATTTGAAATTAGTTGGAATCATAAATCCCAAAAACTATATAGTATGTATGTCACGGCGATGTATTTGGTAAAGTTGCCTCTCGTGTTACAATGTCGATCCGATTTTTTTTGGAGCAAAAGCAGCCATAGAAATTCTCACCTGTCCGATGAATCGACGTCGTAGGTAGGGTCCAGGTGCCCTATTGAATAATATGCCCGTGCAAAGAATGACATCCTGAGCAAATCTCAAATTGTTGAATAATTAAGTGTGGATATTTCAAAGAAATGCATGGAAAATCGCCATTGCATAAATCAATCGATAACACTAAAATTAAAAGTTTTATTCATTTTCGAGGAATGATGAGCAATTCGTTGTCCTTTTCCATTTCTAGCTATCATGTGCAGCAATCGGGGCGTCTGTAAGTATTCAACTTATAAGAAATTAGATATGGATTTTTTGAGAACTGAAAAAACCAGTTGGTGGCAATTGAAGGTGGAATTATTAAATAAATATAGATCAAAGTAAAAAGTTAAAATTATAAAAATGTGCAGGCTTTTCGGGATTCGCGCCTGTCAGAAAGTTCCGTTGATAGTCCCTAATCGTAAGGATGAGTGTTTTAAGGCAGAGAAGATGATTTCGGGGAGGCGGAGCGGTTTTGATGACGCCATTGGACATCATTGATGGACCACACCCCTCAGCGAGCAGTCATGAAAAGCGCTCCGCCTTTCAGACATTGTGTTATCTACATAGCTTTAAATTTAGATTCGCTATGCTAAACTGGAAATCAAATTGGAGCAAGATTTCAATAAACTTCTGAAAAGCGCCCCATTTAGGTAGGCTTTCCTTGGAATTCAATCTGAATGTACACTAGGTAGGCTAAAATTAGTACTTGGATAATTCTCACTCCACAGCTGGTCGTTCAAATGCACTGCCTCGTCTTCGGCTACGGTAGAGATCGTTTTGTCATCTGAACAGGCGGCCTCACTACCCGGCTCAAACTCGTTTGATGGGAATTTCCAATACATTTGTTTTCAGCAATTTTGTACTGTCAGAGATGTCAGAGATCTTACCTGTTTGGGGAAATTTTGAGATCCACAGCTGGTGAGCAAGTTCTCCAGATTGGAGACGACCACCATTGGCGTCGAGAAGCAACAATACCAGCAAACCATCGTCCTGCACCACTTCCCGGTAGAATTCCTCCCGGTCGGCTTCTGTGGTATCGAGTCCACAATCTGTCTGAAGACGAAAGTTCGTTCTAAGGCCGGGTTCACGATGAAGAGGCAGCCTTTTATAAAGGTCAAGGTAGCGGTGGTCACTGTGCTGAGATGGAGGAAAACCATGAGACACTGCTTAATACCCGTGCGTAGGCCCTCTGCCCCCTATTCGCCCTTCGAATTCCGCACTGATGCGCCTGTCGTCGGTGTTGCCTCGTTCAATCCTAACGCTCTCTCTACTAAACGGCGACAGGATGAGCGGACAAAGGTCCCCCCAAGAGTGCGCCTGCCTCAGGACTAGGTATGTTTACCCTTCGTCGACCTCCGACCTTTTGTGGAATATATCCACAAAAAGGTCGGAGATACTGAACAAAAAACTCACCTTAAAACGTCGCTAGAACGGAAACGAACACTGGTAGAAGGCGGGACTTACCGATTATGTTAGCGTCACCCAGTTGCCAGTCGTGGAGAGCGCGTGATTGGCTGCGGAGGCATTTGGGATCGCTTTGGAAACACATGAACTATTTGAATTCGGTTCTTCTCCTCCCTACCTACAGCTTCATTACTGACCACTTTACCCCTCGGATTCGACCTGGGACTGTTGCTTTTAATGGATTTTAAAAACAGTTCCTACCAAAACATTGTAGAGAAAAGTCTTTCGAGCCGTTTTGCTGTATCGTCGACGAATCCACGTGCAAAGGTTGATGAAGGTGCAAAACAGTAGCATGGCGAACCAGAACCACAGGAAGATGAAGATCTTCTCGTTGAACATATTCACCTAAAATTGCGAGAGTAATCCGTTGGAGTGCGCCATGCATCAGAAATTTGTCTGAAATTCGTTGAGCGCACTGGACTCATAGTATTTGTCCTACATCTTAATCCATAGAGCCAGTGTGTCCTTTTGCTTCCATAATTTGAACCTTTAGTAGCTAGCTAGGTACAAATGCACAGAAAGGCCGACTTTATGAGAAGGGATTCGATCTTATTACGATCGTGCAACCTAGGTGGACCGCCCTTTGCCACTGCTTCAACTCCGCTCAATCACCTAAAGCACAATTTGTATTTTTTATTACAAATTTCGTGCACACAAAGGTTTTCTCGGAGGCTTCATGCCAATTGTTGTAGGGATAATTGTGGTTTACAAATCTTACAAAGAATTGTTCTTGGAACATCGACCCCTTAGTTAGTGCGACTAAAATCAAGGGGAGTCTGTGATTAAATAGACTTGATTAAATATCAATTTACGGGGTATTTGTTCGGAGGAGACAAGTTCAGCTGGAGCCACTGTACATAAGTTCCACTCACCATAAGCACACATTGAACGGTCCAGTTGTTGACGTTACCCATTTCGCGTACGGTCAAATCACAGAAGGCCACCTGTAAGTATAAGCATGACCAAAAGCCACTTTTGAAATCACGCGATTTACTAAAAATGACAAAAAAAATCACAAATAGCACTGAGCTCAGAGCCATAGGTTTTTTTCAACCCATGTATAATAAAGCCAAAACATAATTAGCACAGATGAATTCTAAAGATAATCATGCCATAGAGGCGAGTATAAATAGGTACACTCCTAGCTGCAAAGTTATTAACTTTTTCTTGATATAGGGGTGCGAATGGCTTATTTCCCAGCGTCAGGCCCAGCCTTCAACGTGGGACTCGCCGTACTAGGACCCTTTGCAATTTTTACAGCCATGCTTTTGCTGCGGCAGGGATCGTTTCAGCGGTCCCGAGAAGAGCACACGCATTCCCACCTTGTTAACTACTCGGCTATCCCTGTTCGGTAGGGTTACATGGGAAGGGTGGTAAACTAACCATACTGAGTTTATGTAAAAGTGTGACTTAGTGCATAGATACTCAAAATATCTGTTCTAAATACATATAGCGGTTTCCAGAGCTTTTTGTTTTCTCCCTATCCCCAGATGAATCAGCGGAAGTCAATGAAATACCAGAGAAATTATGGAAAAAGCAAAGCAGCAGGTGAGTGATATCCGGCGGCTTTCCCAGGACGGGTGCTTGCATTCACCATGGCCTACAAGTCAATGAAAGAATGGAATGTCAATGGAGGAAACTGGCTCCCAGATATGGAGCCCCCACATTAAGAAACTTCAAGCCAAAATTGAAAAAGTGCAACAGACTTTTACCAGAATTCTGATGTATAGATGTTATGCAAACCGTGCCTATCCCCAAGCTTTGCCCAATTACAAAAACCGCAAGCTCGGCTTAATCTCAAATCATTGTTGTACAGGAGAGTATTTAATGATGTTGTATTCAGCTTCAAATTGTTGGAAGGTGAACTCAAGTTGAGACCCAGTAAGTATTGGGTAATTAGACCTACCAGAGGTCGCATCACTTCTCTGTCACCACAATGCCCTAAACTATACAGAAATCATCAGATCAAGGTTTTTAACTCTTTATGTTTTCGAGGTGCAAGATGGCTTCAACTATTACCGACAGACTTGCAAATGGCGCAAATTACCGATACGTTCAAAAGGAAATTAAAGAGCATTGACTTACTTAACTTATTATGGATCAACGATTTTGAATAATTAATGCCTGAGAACTTCCCGCATGTGAGTAAAAACAATTATATTATATCTGATTTTGGATCAATGATTCTGATTTGTATCTTATTTGGCTTCTGATGAACCATTGTAGCGCACTTAAGAGTGCATAGGAATAAATAAATAAATAAATAAATAAATATAAGTTTCAAACCAGCATCGTTGTTAAGTACGCAGTTCAGGGGTCGCCACCTCATCCATCTAGGGGCGTCTTCTGCCGCTGCCCTGAGTTCGTGGGATCCTTCTTCATGGGGTCCTTCCACCTCTTCTACGGAGCTCAGTGGTCGTTTTTCAAAGCCCAGTGTTTCCCCCATAGAGTGAAATCCGGCGGCTTTCCCAGGACGGGTGCTTCTATCGCATTCATCAATTCATGGTATGTGGCCTACAAGTGAATGAAAGACTAGAGAAAGTTTGGGAAGAGCAACATATCTGTTTGTTCCTCGTAACTCCCGCACCTCCACGATAGTCCGTCTCCCTGGCGCGGCCTGCCCTTGCTACAATGTGCTCACAACCAGTCGTATTTGAGCCTTCTGAAGATCAACTATACTCCCCTTAAAAAAACAGAAAGTGCTGGGTGCAGACCATATACCACAACTGAAGACGGCCGCGAAAACGTGGCAGTTGCCAACACCGCTTTTTTACGGGTCGTCGTCAGTTATGGTATATCGTCTGGACACGACACTTTCTCGTTTTTCGAAGGGTGGGGGTAATTTGATAATTCTGTATTTTTGTCCAGTCCTCCGCTGTTGCTTTTACTGGATTGCTGTCAACCACTTTCGATATAGTATGGACAACTATGAACGAATAGATCCGCATATATATATAGATCTATTGAAGCAGGAAATTTCTCATGAGAAAACACCAATGGAAAAAACAGCGATACCCTGGGAAAGTGTCCACTCTGCTGCCATTGTCGGCCTCGAAGCATGTCCAGGGCGATGCCGGCTCCCCAGAACGTGTATTCGGTGCCAAGAAAGTGGTTTAAGTAGAAGAACTGCAACAGCAGGTTGGCAAATATCAGCACCTAAAAAATAAAAAATAAGAATAAACAAGAAAACAGAAAAAATAGGAAATTAGAAAAGTGAGAAGATAAACATAAAAATAAGACAATTTAATAGGTTTTCGTAGAATTGATATTCATTTATTTGGTTCCTTGTGTGACTACTTAGTTTTGCTTGTTACTCCAAAGGTTCGTGTTCCTAGTGAGTATGAAGGATTATAGAATTTCAACATAATATACGGTTAACTATGAAAAATGATATCAATATTCGACCTTCATCACGATGTAGAGATTGAAGAGACCGGATCCGTATCGGACCACCTTGGAGGTGTGCACCTTACGAAGGGTGGTCGCCATTGAGCTGAAATACGAAATGAGAATTTTTTTATTCCATTATAAGCCGTCTAAAAAATCATTATCGCTAACCCGATGTACGGGTCGTCCGCTCCGGTCTTTGCTGATTTTCTAGCTGCGGTCATGAGATCGGCCAGAGCGAGACCTTCAATGAAAAGTTTTTTTTTTGTGTGGCTGTGTCGAATATTGAATTTCAATGTACTTTTTCTATAATCCGCCATGAGTTATGAGATTCCGTATTTTTTGTTATTTTTTTGAAACCCCAGTTTCGATTTCTATGTTGTCAGATACCTTTCTGACGTTATAAAAACTTCATTTAAAAGGAACGAACCACTGTAGGAGGAGAAGATGTTCCATACTCCTCGAGGAATGTAAAAGAAGAATGCCATCAATGACAGGATGAACGGCACCCACTGGAATAAAATGACATTGAGGAAAGTTTTGGATTACTTTTTCCTTTTTTAAAGAGCAGCAGGAGAAGAATGGGCACTTCTATTGGGCATTCTTTAATGTGTATCATAGCTTGATAAACGCCTATTTTTCGATTTGCTTCTCGTTCCTTGCAGAAGCTCTCCTCGTTAATCATCCTAGAAATTCATCGAACACTTCAGTTTCATTTTTGGACATTCTTACTTCGAGCAGGAGTGCTAGTTTTTGCTTCGCGAAGATCCTCACAATGCTATTAAACTTCGAGGACTATTTGGAGTAAATGCAAAATATAAGCCCGATGCGGGGCTCGAACCCGCGACAGCCAGATTAAGAGTCTGGTGCTCTACCGACTGAGCTAACCGGGCCGATGTGTGACGACACGTGCATGCGCCCTTTGACGTCCCTTACGATCGACCGACAACAATGTACTTATTGAAAACAGATGTCAACTAATTGTATGGCTGCGCTGTTAACCATGTGTGGTAACTAGTGAGTATTTAGAAAAGTGAACGATTCATGGAAATAGGCCAAGAGCGTTAGAAAAGATTGACACCTTTGAACTTCTTATAAATAGATGTGCAAATTCAAGGAAAGAATTCGATGAGTATAAAAACTGAAGTACCTGGTAATAGATCATCTCTCGGCCTTCTCTTGTATGTGCTGCAGGTAAATTACTTTGATTCATTGGCACAAAGTACGTATTCTCCACAAAACAGTACGATTCTGAGAACACTTCCCATACGGCCTTAAATTGAAAATAAAGTTTCAGTTTGTGACCTTTTCAGATTTTCAGATATATTTTTCGCTAGGTAAATCATCCTATTTAACACAAAATTATCATAATTTAATCGGTACTGTATTGGATTTATTTATTTAATGTTCAGATAGAAAGACTAGTTGTCAAACCAAAAGTTATTTTTGTGTTTTTTTTTCTCAAGATGGGGACTCTATGGGATCGTTCGTCCCGCACAAATAACAAAAATGCCCTTTTATCCTGTTTACAGATCTTAAATATGACTCCAATTTAGCCTGACATTTTGTCAAAATCGTGCTTTTCAAAGCCCTCAGCTGTCGATGGCTCGCCTAACACCTCCTCAGTGCCTTGCCAGAGAAAATTTAGCAAGCCTAATTTTGTTGTTTTGGCAATTTTCCGAGGCAAAACTTACCGTCCATTGGTTGGGAACCCAACACTGCATTGGCTCTCCAACATAGTTCTTGGCAAATAGCGTCAGGGCAAATCCAAGCAGCATATAGATAGTAGTTACCTTGATTGATTGATCATTGTGATACGGTAGGTAGAGGATATCAATTTTTGGGTAGATCTACCCACAAGAAGCGAACAACTCACATAATTCAAACGATCTATGGAGTCATCATCATGAGGGGATTTCACCTGTTGAATATAGTGATTGAGGTTCGACAGCATCTTCTCAAGACGGCGATGGACCCCTGAAAATAATCGTGACGGGTCTTAGAGGTCTCTATAGTTCTTCGGAGTACTAAAATTTGTAGATTCTAGTATGAAAAAACACCAAAGTCAACCGTGATCTGGAAATCCTCCAAATGAGGCTAATATTTCCCTACTTGAAAAGCCAGCGAAATGTCCTAGATGTCATAGAACCTAGACGAAGATGGTCTGCCTATGGAAAAGAGTCGAGTGGACACAGTATTTGAGAGGGAGAAAAAAGCACTGAAGTATTTATGCGCTTAGGTTGACGGGTAAAAAATTTTACATTTGTTCTATGCTTCATTTTTATTCCCTTAACATGCCGATCGTACATTTGCGAATTTCGCTTTTATGAGTAGAATAGCTTTTAATAGAACTCAAGAATTCACAATACTTTAATAAGGCTACACCTATAAATGGTTAACTCCCAGATAGCTGTCTATACACCCTGCGGTTGCAAGGTCGCCAGGTATAAACGCTTTAACATTACCGATTGACATTATGTATTGCAGTGCCAATATAGCAAGACCAAGTGAGTGGTCGTTGCATCTCAGCCTTTGTTCAAGCCATCCCCCATCTGAGCTTTCGAAGCGGAAATGGACCTACATGGAGAGATAACGGAGAGCCTAATCAGTAAGTACTTACTTTGAGCGTTCTGTATAACCTTCGGGGAGGAGAGTTCAAGACTGGTGGGAAAATGCTAGGGGAGATATAATAGACCGTTTCCGGTAGTCTCAGTACCACTATGGACGTAAAAAAAGACGTTGAACATACACTGGGCTGAGAGACAGCTTTTTGGTAGACAAGGTTTTTTTTTCAGAATTTAAACCCCTTCCGAATCAAAAGAAAATGGAGTATTCGGGTAGTTCAGCCCACGGTTCTACCTCTACAGGGTGCGGCATAATTATGGTGACAAGATTGAACTACAGCACATGTACTTACTAAACAACAAGCAGAGCTCATGACTAGGCCTTCGGATTCGCCTTCGCCATTTGTATATAATACTATGATTTCATGGGTTCACGGTTTCTATTTGATGAATGGCAACATTTAATCCGAAACCAGTGGGATTTCCAGTCTCGCGCGCTGCCTGGTGGATTCTTTCCGAGATGTGTTGTCTCCGAAGGATGCATCGTCGGACTGGCATACGACATTCAATTGCAGTACACATAATGACCTTTCTCATAGATGTCAACCGGTTACGGAGTTCAAAGGGTTTCCTTAGAATATTGTCAAAATGCGTATTCACCTCTATTCAGTGAGGACCATGATAAAATTGACCACAAATTCGACAGTATCAAGATAACCGGTGGGATAGATTCTGCATAGGAAGCATGGGATATAAGCTTATAAATACCATACACGACAAGCTCCCTCAGATAGGGAGGGGCAGAGCAGAGCAAAAAAATATAGAGGGCTTGAAGCGCGGGCCGCTATTGAAGCCCGTGTGTGCACCGTCGAGAAAACCTTTGGTATGTTTCGTAGACGATCATGTCTACACTCGAGTAAACTCAGTGGTGATTACTAGGAGTTCCGAAGAAACTAGCAGAGCAGGAACAACAGAAATCAAATACATCTTTTCAGCTCAGCGATGAATTGAATCTGGGTAGCCGCGATTTCTCTATCTCAGTTGGTTTTCGCCTGTGTGAGAGTAAAATCTTAAACCTGATGCTATCCAAGATAGCGCTTTGAAGTGAGCTTTTGCCTCCTTCACCATTCGTAACAGCAGAATCCTCAAGCAAGGCGGTGAGCCGGCTCATGTATAAATTTTGTGAAAGTCTGCTGCAGAGCCGATTTGTCCGACCTTGAGTTGCACAAAGAATGGCCAGCCAAAACCTCCAATTTGAATGTGGCTGATTACGCTTTGTGGTGGGTATTGAAGCTCAAGAAGGGTGCGAAACAATGCAGTTTGAATGGATCGCTAACAGCTGCTTTTCGAAAAGTTTGAAACGAAGATTTGAAAGATGTCGTGCGGGCTAGGGCTCATTTCTGTTGGGTAGGTTTGAAGAAAATTGCCAAGTTCATAGACGGCCATTTTTGATATTAAATGCTAACATTTGTTGGGAGGGATATGGCTATGCGTTGCTGTACTAGAGATCCCGTTTCGACCTTTCTGGTTCGAACTGGACCAAAATTACTTTGTCACCATATTTATGCCGCACCCTGTATAATTCCCTTAACCACGAGAAAAACCCACAATCTCTCATCGAGAAAACTGTTCGCTAGGAACAAAACGAAACATAGAGGTCTTCAAAAAAAATTATCACACAAATTGAAGAAACGATATAGATTTGCTACACGATAGAGGAAGACTCCGAGCAGACTCTTTATGGTACACATTGCTTTATCAGCCACCTTGTCACTATCAATACGGGAGAGTATAACCCTATACGGAGCTGTGATAAGGGTTGACCGCTTTCTGCGTGCTTTATTGTAGGAACCGAGCAGTCCCAACCTCCAATTTTTACTGAACAAACCACTTCTGTGAACGTTTTCGTTCAGTTCTTCTTTTTTTTTATCGACTCTTTATCGTATATTCCATATTTCAACAATTATCTTGAGCAATTTCCATCGTATATTGATTTTGACTTATTTTGGTTACCGCTTCTGTTTTGGTTAGGTGCGGGTTCAACTCCCTCTAGGAGCAAAATGTTTTACCCATAATCTGGCTTTTTTTACCTTTCACCATACGCATTTAATTTAATGCTCGAAAGTGGTTCAGAACCTCAGTAAATACCGTAGTCTACCAGGAATCGATGAGGGGATATCCCGCAGAGCATCTCACTCAGCTTTCGTGACTCATGTAGAGTCGGTGGGTGTTATCAAGAAGCGTGGGTGTATCACTGGGAGAGGAATGCGTGGGGATGACTAGTGAGCACCCGAAAAGTGTCTTTGACACCTTTTAATTGCCTTTATTTGATAACATTTATTGATTAACATACATTACATCAATTGTATAGCTGAACCCAAAGTATTTAATTATCCTTGTTAGGCTAGGAAAATCTTTTATGCGGAAACATCAGATATGAAACCTTCCTGTTGATCCTTTCTTGGTGTACGGTTGGCCTTGCCAGAAACTCGCGAAGATAGTGACGGCTGCAGTCGTAACCTCGTTTTTCCTTCCATATTTCGGGTTTTTGGGATCAATTGATGAGTTCAAGAAGTGTCCATTTAGTATTCGAGCCCAGTTTGAGACTGTTGAGAGTTAAGTTCGCTGGGAGCAGAACGGCCATCAGGTCGAGAGAATTTTTCCAAGGGATTCTTCACCATCCCTAGTTGTGAGACTCAAAGCACACCTACCTCTACCAGAGGCCTTTCTCCATTCACCTGAACCTACAGTGAAGCGGTAAAAAGTGTTTGTCGAAACGGTTTTTCGTGCATTATTTTCCCCCTTGAACAATCCCTTTCACATATCGGAATAACTTGTAGCGTTTTCAAATCTTTATGTACTGAGAACTATGATTCTGGTGAAAGAACAATATACAGATAATCATGAACTCTTGTTCACATGAGCACAGCATGCAAGAAAACCCGTTTTGGCAAACACTTTTGACCGCAAGTGTATGTGTTTCGAGACATTACTGTAGAGGGCAGTGAGGATAGGGAAATCTAGCATCAACCAGTTCCGTGAATGCATTTGGAGAAATTGTTTCAAAAATTTAGCCTATCGTCCCAAAAATCCAAGTGCCCTTCAAACCTATTCGCCTTCACAAATATAGCAGTACAGTGCCCAGTTCTGTCAGCCACACGCTTTCCCGGAGAGTCAAATATGATTCTCCTATAAAGGAATGCTCAGCGTTCTTAGGGGGTATCTGAAGAAAAGGACCTAAACTCTTCTGCCAAGGATTTTTTATTGAAACCTTCATCGGTCGCGCTACAAGCCCTTTGTGTAGCCCTTCTGACCTCCCATATCTCGTGGTTCACCGTTAGTGACCCTTATTTTATTGTGTGACTTTATGCTGTGTGTATATCGTTCCAATCAGTCGCTGCTGATAGTATGCGGCTTGTTGAATGTTTGCTAAGAGCCCATCAATGATACTAGCGTGAGGCTGTCTTTGTCAGTTCCGATGATAAGCATTGCTACTTATCCAAATCCCATTTGCAAAGACCAGAAAAGCCTTCTCTGAATGTTGTTTTACAGTAACCGATGGATACCCTGCTAAGGGTGGTGTCGAATCTCCAAACAAGGAGATTCGAGGAGGATTTCCTCGATCGGGTCAATTATCAATTCACCGCTTACCTCTTTTCCTTCGGCAGTATCATCATTACGTCTAAGGTAAGATCTTTCAACCTTTTTTGGAACAATTACTTTCAGCGGTAGGCAGATGCAATTTTCTCATATGAAGGTTTAGTTAATGACCTGCTTCTAGTAGACTTCAATTTTAATGTCCAAAACGGGCTCTGTTTATTGAACAAGTGCGAAAATAACTTCAGATATTTTCGCACAATTATGTAGGTTTTTGGAGTACAGATAAGCTTTTTTTTTGTTAGGGTCCTCCTGTGTCAATAATCTTCTTTTCTCTTACTTGCGACTTTAGGGAATTGAGAGCATTAGAGTTGCCCTGAAAGAGACAAAATTTTGTATGACAGCCCCCTGAAGTTTCTCATTCCTGAGAAAATGAATGGTTTATTTCTTGTGAAACAGTTGGAAAGCTACATAATCGAATGAAGTAAAAATATTGTCGACTTTTGATTCATAGAAAGAAGCCGTGTTGAAATAACGAATTTTCAGCTGTATATGGGCACACCGATCATTTGTTGGACACCGGCCGAGTTCCGTGGAGGCAAGCAAGTTCTATTAGGTGCCGGATATCCTAATATCGTATTTTCAACAAGGGTATCGGATCAGCAGTATTTTAATTGAGAGTCCGGGGAATTAAACAACATATACGTCAAGTGATTCATTAACATTTTCTCAATCAACAGTATGAGTGAGAAGCTCGTTCGAATCGAGCTCGGTATTTTTTGAGACAAAAAAGAGGGGCAGGTCAGTTTTGAGATCATCTGACAAATCATCCCTCTCACTTGCTAAAAAGAAAGGCATGGATAAGGAAAGTATACATTTAGTTAGAGTAAGGACTGTATTGTATGATGGAAAAGTTAGAACTTCTCAGCCCAACTGGGCAACTTTTTAAGGA
>KZ345183.1:161657-177533 GCA_002352805.1 Teladorsagia circumcincta
AATTAAATTTGACCAATACGTAGAGCGCTTGTTCAAAGTTCAAGGGCCGACTCCTCCGGTTGGAGAATTTGGTGTACGTTTCGAACAAAAGTAGTGGTCCCGGAGATAAAAACGGTTTTGAGCTCTAAGCGTTGGTCTAATTTAATTTTGCGGCGCTCATGTTCTGGGAGGGGGAGAATACCACAAAAGGGCCGTTGATAGATGACAGTAGGTCTAAGCCGAGGATAGAGGAGAAACACCAAGGAGAACATAAACTGCACACATCCTTCCCCAAAATCCCTGCCATCACCTAAGACTCAGTCACAACAAGTGGCTCAGTGACTTCAATGTCCTCCACCCCCCTCCCCCCAAAGGACAAGACCTTTTGCAAAAATACCGTTCAACGAGCTTCACGAAAGCAGCTTAAAAACGACGTTTGTCATTTGCGCTTGTCACTGGGCGTCGCTATCTAATCATGCATCTCATAGTGTTTGTGTTCTCATAAATGCCGTAGCAATGCGTAAGATCGCCCTTCCGGCTGTACGATTAGCTCACGCTGCCAGCTCCTCAATTGTACTTCGCTAAAGTGAAGAAGCTGGTCCCACGCATTCTACTTCTATTTACAACCATGGTGGCACTTTGTGTGTACAATTGGCCTATGCAACTACATAAGTGGCCATACGGTTACAACTCAGTGATTTAATCCTACCAGACGGGATGTCCCCCAAGAGGCATCTCGCGGCGAAGGAAAAGACGCAGGCGCGGCAAGGGACGAGTCCAAGCGCTTACTGTGGCGGTTGGGCGTTAGGGTGAATAGAGTGTACCATACTACGTCTCATATCGCACAGCACGCGCTACGACTCGTCGTTTGCCGCATCTGCGTCCCTTCCTTCGCCGCGCGATGGGCCTCCTGTGGGACGCTCTACCAGATGGGACTGGTACCAATTGACCAACCCCCAAGAAGGAAAGGCCATGAAAGGGTTGGATGGCGTTCGACCCAGGTTGATCCCTGCACCGTGTGCGCAGCAAGTGACGCCATCAATCACTACACCAGTTCGGCTCACTATTTCAGATATCCCTGAAAAAATAGTGGTTGAAATCATATTTTACGAGGGTCAGGTTGTGTAACGGCAGAATGCTAATGAATAATGCTACCGTTCGTCATCGAGCATCGTTCAGGTTAGTGGACTCAATCGTGGTCGGTTGATTAGCTTTGGGTTTGCCTGAATAGACAAACTCCCACTTGACCGTCGGCTGACCCTCTGATTTCATGGTTTGGCCGAATTATGTATGTACAGGCAAACTCGCATTCAAATAAGCGTTTGTGGATGGACGTACAATAGAGGGAGTATTCCGGAGGGTTTGTTCAAGCGCCTTTGAGTCTCTATTCCCTTATTCCTATAATTATACTACAGAAAAATTCACTTCTAAGAAGGATAGGCTTGAATTTCGCTTCCGTTCAGCGTAGATCAAGGTCAACCGTCAGGATGTGTCGATTTCAAAATTTTTTCGGCTCTCTCCGAGGCGATCCACCCCACTCCCTCTCATACCACTCCTTTGGACGGTCAATGGTGTCGATAGTATTGAATTTGCCACTTCCGGACATGTTTCCCTGCAAAACTGCCGTCGATTGGAGAAATAGAGTGAGCAATTGGAAGTTTCCCTATTTTCAAAGCTGAACCCGCTCCCTTTCAGGGCTCGGTGCAGCAAGCCCCAAAGAGGGGATGGGTAAACTCTGCGTCCCTACTCTGTTGCGATGACGCAACTCTCGTGGTTAAGAATAGGGGAAGAGTCCAGATATGAAGAGTTTCGTGGACCGGTACCCCGTTGAAGCTTGCTGGACCCGGCCTCCAAACACGACCCTTCAACTTCCTCTACCGCGACCCTAAACTCATATAAAAAAATCATAAATTTGATCCTCTCGTCGGGAAAATTACGAAGGGGCGATGGCAGTGATGTCAACTGAATCCTGCTTAATCAGTTTGTAAGTTCGGATGCTCTCACCTTAATGAAGTCTGAATTTGTACAAAAGCGAATTTCGGCTTCAGGGAAACTCCTAGAGCAGTTTCGTACTGCTCTTGCTGTCTCGTGCGTTTTCCCATTTGGTTTCCGGGGAGATCTCGCAGAATGTTTCCCATGACAGGGAATGGGAACATTCCTGAAAAAGTGAAATTGTTGTATCGTAGGCACCCCACTTTGGCTCCCCTCTATTCTATTCGTTTTCGTGGCATTTCTCCTTGGAAAATCGTCCTCCCAAACCCAAAAGCGATGCCAGATGTACGATTCAGTGTGCCTCGACCCTTGCCCAGGATGGCGCAAGGGTTACGGCTGGCTATAGCTGGCAAACACCCACCTGTGCTGGGGGATTATATAAGCCGATAATGTTAATGTGAGACGAGGGCGGTGTTATCGACCGCCACCGCACCTGTGGCCGTATGTTATTCCTATCCATCGGAAAGGGGAGAGGGACCCCTCCGGTTTTGTTGTTTTTAATGGAATTGTTTCTTCACTTTTCGAGTATTTTTTCCTGCATACACATACCTTGCAACTTTGCCCTTTTTTGAGAGCTAATTAATTGCTTCATCGAATTTTGGAGCCCAAAAGGGATCCCCCCCCATCGAGGGCTAGAGCAGACTACTCGTCAATCTGAACGAGTAACTCGGCTTTTTGTACGTGTAACGGCCGAGATCCCCACAAAGCCATAACTGCTTCAGAAATGCTCTCAAAAAGACAGAATGAATTTTGTTATTTTTTTTTGTTTTTGATTGAATTTAGTTTTCTTCGATGGTTTACATCATTAAATATGGGAAGGTGTACTTCCGAAAAAAAAATATAATGTTGATTTTTCAATGGAGCTTGATTAACCCTTCCACTACAGTTACTACACCATGTGTACCAATTCCGTAGTCAAATTGGGGAACTTATTGAGACAGGAGCGCCCGCTTGGGAACTGTGCACAGATAAGAGCTTTGTTATAGTACCTACTCTGAAAGCAAATCATGAAGAGTGAAGGTGTATTAATCTGGGCAAGTTAATAAAGCTAGTCGTACCGCAGGTCACTCACTGGTCAGTATGTGCAACTTCCAAAAAATAATGTTCAGGTTTGCACACCCTTAATATTAACACGTTGACGACCGTGTTGTATGATGTCATAGCACGCTCTTACGGCCTCTTGGGACCGTGTGGTATGATGCCATGTCACACTCATTTTTAAGCTGGTTTTCAAACATTTCAGGTAGCTTATTTTTGTGTTGTATACGCTACGCTTAGACATTATTCCAAAATGCGTGGTCCTCGGAAAGACACTTTGGTTGATGGGCTATCGATTTTTTGAGAAACTGTATGAATAATAAGCTTGTATGAATCAGTAGCTACACTTTTTGTGCTTCGGCTGAAGGCAGTCGGTACGAAAAATGTTTGCAATAATGATTTGCTGCAATGAGTGAGGACACCTTCGGTTGGAGACAGAGTCTATGCGCTTCTTCAGACTTGCATAAGTGAAGCCGCTTCTGGGTTGTCTGTGAACGTTCCCCTCTGCCTCGCTTCCTCCCTTCCCACGAATCTTCGAGTCTGTGAGTGGTTTTCGGCATGTAGGTCTGATTGCAACCCAACAGTTATTCTACAAGCTCGAGGTACGGAGACCGTGGTGACACTAGCATTGCACCATCCTTTTCGCACATTAGCTTGACCCTTTTTACACGCTCCCTATCGCACAACAAGGATAACAAATAGACAGTTACCCAAAAAATGGTGTCCTCGTGGGACCGTGTGACATGATGTCGTACCACATTTGCGCGGTCAAAATAGTGCGCGCGGTCCCACACGCCAGACAGCGAAAATTAGCGCGGTCGTCAACGTGTTAAATTGTACTTGTGAATGGTAAGTAAGTTGCCAATTCGTATTTCTGAACTACTCATTTGAAATGAGATGGTGTGGTGGCAAAAAAGAGCCTCTGCCGTACGCATGGTGCCAGGATCAAATACCAGGTCAGATCTAGCGTGTGCCGGCCAAATTTCTTCAGACGACTAGTTGTTGTTAGTGTCGACAGCTACTACGCAAACACATCGATTACTTGATTTAAAAAGAAGTCTATGGGTTGAAGGAGAGGAGATAGATGTAATAAATCATAAGAAAGGCTAATAAACAAAACATAAGCTAACTCGATTAATTCTGCATCTTTGGAGGCGTTTTTGAAGACAGTTATGGCTTCAAGAGAATTATCATGGCGCGTTCACCTAGCTGTTCGATATGCATATATTCCACTTAGCAGAAGACGTGGCGCATCTCAAAAAGGTACTGATTAAGTTCGGCTTTATCCGTCTAGCCTTTGGGAATTTATTTCTTCGCTTGCATGTTTAATTAATTAATTTACTTATTTATTTATTTACAATTTGTGGGATGCACGCGTAAGTGCGCTATTTCGGGAGCAAAGTACAGCTTATACAAAAATAACCTAATCGACCTTCAGCAAAAGGAAAAGAGCTCACCACACGAACAGAGGAAAAAAGAAGATTTTTTTGTTCATTTCCGAATATTCGCTAAAGGACGTACAAAATCAACCTTGTAAAAATTCAGTTAGGTGGATGGCACTAAGGAAACGATTTCGAGGTCACTCTTGAGGGACCCATCTGAATTTTGAATTTCCGTTAGAGGTTCCTCTTATCATCCTTGCGCGCCGCTTGCCGGTTTCCTGGACCACTAAAATTCCTGGTTTCGTGATGAACTGACTTCACTAGAGTGACTGCTCTGAAATTCGGAAAAGTTTGTGAAGCGCTTGAAGCGGTGCATGCCTTCTTGCTAGGTTCCATTTCGGCTTTTTCGGTATAAGATTATTATCGAAAGTTGTGCTTCACCCCAAGCACTTCAACTTGACGTGATGTTCCTTGTTGGTAAAAAGGTTTCAACGCATAGGTGGATATCGATATGATCAATGAATTGCCCAACACTGATTTGAGGTCGGTGGCTGAAAAAAGGCAAGGATAAATTCCCTGGAATATGTAGGGTATGGGCCCATTCAATTCGCATTAAAGCTAGGGATCACTATTTAGTGTGTGTGCAGCATGGAAGTATCAGCACCAGTGGAAGCAGTAGTGAGGCCGTAAAAAGCGATATTTGGCTCTTCGCGGCCTAAGATGCGCTAGTTGCATTGCACTTTGCTTGCCAACCCTTTCTGTGCTCCGCCTCCGCCTGTGCCCCGCCCACCAGTGTGTTGCCAGCAGCAGCATCGTTTGACTATCATTTTGAAAGGGTAATCCACTTTGGGCGGCCGTACCCTTCAACTTTTCTGTGGAATGCGTTATTAATCACCATGGTGTTTGTTGACACGAGGGTGGCTATCTGGCCCCTTACTTGGATGCTGGCTCATGCATTGTCGGAGGTCAGGCAAATAATGTGGTCCACTATCTTTGTGTTTGACGGATTTTTTTTTCTGGCTACAGGACAATATTTAGCATCCCGCTCCCACTTCAAGTTCAACCCAATCTTATTGTAGTGCCTCGCTTTTGAGAGTCAAAAGTCTCACAAGTAACTCCTTGGGATCAAACGGGTATGATTACTTCGCTCGCGAATGAAAGTATAGGTGAGAAATGGACCGAGATTGAAAAAACAGGAAAAGAATTCACAAAACCTCTAAGATGGAGGCCCCTTTTTTAGGCTGTGGAGGTTTCCGAGAGAGACAGAAGCGCAGCGGAGAGGGAAAAGAAACGGTGACGAGAAAGCATGAATATGAGCGAGAGTGGATTGGTCCAATATCATAAACTCGAGGACAGAATCCCGGATACTGACTTAAAGCTCTTTTGAACCCTAGCGCCCCAACGCCGTTGTTCTTTGTCGGGTATTTTGTGCCCCGAAGTCAACACGACCCGTATGCTTGTTCGTTCCTCTACCTTTCTCGAGGTAAGGCAGTCCAGTGACCAAATTCTGGGTTGTGCTCTCAAGAAAGACATGTTATCCGATTTTTCCGCATTTCCATCCTTTCCAGGAATCCTATGATAAGATTTCCTGTTTATTACTCTAATGTTTCCTGACTGCTCGATGAGACTGTCACTACTGACTGATCATTTTACTTTATTTCACTAACGTGTGGCGACAATAGCGACTGTTCGCTACGCTCAACATGCAACAAACAGTGGTGATTCGCTTCTAACAAGGAAGGTCTTCCAATGCATGCCGAACTTTTTCAAAATACTTTTCTGTACCTGTATTTCATTTTTCCTGAGCGACATACTGAACGCCCCAAAAGGGATGTCAAGATGGCCCATGGTTCGATTCCACGGGGCGACAAATTTTTGCATTTTCGACTTGCGCTCGCATGATGTCGTAAAATCATACCCGCAGTCAGCAATGGATCCCATGGAACCATCTTGATCATCAATGACCCATATGAGACAATTTTCACCAAAACCTGATGTCAAAAAGGTGTGACGCTTGGGCTACTTGAACCCCTTTTTGGCACTAAGGGCCTTCAGGAAAAATTAGGAACAGTTCTGAAATCCATGCATGCACGCCTATATTATGTGAAAACCGTTTGGAGAAAGCTGGGCATTTTTTCAAAAACCTCCCTGGTAAGAGTATCATATAGGACCAAACGTAAGACATTGAAGGGACCTATCAACAGATGACAAATTAGACGAAGAATCCCACCCAAAATGACAGGCTGAAAGTTAGTTAGATTTGAGGGACACGATCTATCACAAGATACGGGGGGAATTGTGATGGCAGCGCATTTAAAAGTGGGTGAAACATCTCCTTTTCGTTAAAATCAGGACTAAAAGCCCTTAGCGGCGGCGGCGGAGAGCCTCCACAGTACGTGAGCAATTTTCTATTCCCCAAAGCTCCTGACCCCTCCAAGGCTTAGCTTTAAAGGGATTCCCCCGTCTACAACGATGGTACCGATTTGAGATTATTTGTAGGTTTGTTGACGCGATTGGCATGCAAGCATATTTTTGTCCCATAAAGATCCCCCACCTCCAACGATGCAACTAATGGTTGAAAAATCAAGCTTACCTTAAGACATGTGGACATTGGCTATCAGTACTCCTTTGGCCCCAGTTGTTTCAATAGTCCAAACGTGGCTCAAATGATGGCGTAAGTCCCGCCTTGGCAGCTACTCAAAGCTCAGATGTGAAATCTAGCTCAGCGCCAAGGTGAGCTACATAACTTCGAGAATATCCTTTGGGGGAGGGGGGGGGGGATCGGTAAGCGTATTTGGATCTCTGAGAATCGAGATCGTATGGGATAGATTTGGCAGCTATTTTCGGGACCTCTGCGAGACAGGACCTTTTTACCTTTAACTTTTGTTCCATACCATATTTTTTGTAAGGATGAAAGGACTTCTGTGAATATCTATTGAACTTTTTGTAATGTCTACAAACTTCTAGTGGTGAGTTTTCACAGAATAACTAGGGTCAATCTCGTTTTGGCCAGATCTCCTTGATACTTGGCTCACAATGCTTTGTACTTTCTATGTCGCTGGCTAGTAAAAGTAGCCCTCTCATTCCATTGCAAAAGTGTATGGAAGAAAACAATAGTGGACGTTGTTCAGTCCAATTTCAAGTCGAAGAGCAAACAGCGAGCTTCAATACTCTATCGATCTCATTGCAGTGCTTCCTATTTGAGCTGTACTTCATAATCAACTGTGCCATTCATCAGCGTACCCCTTGTCAAAATGTACATTTTGTTCCATTTGCCATCACATTTGGGCTACTACACGCTTTTCTCCACTGAAAACGTTAGAATTATTTTATTGTTTATTTATTTGCCTATTTATAAAATCCCTCCTCTACCTTTACTTTGGAATCGTCCGTATGTTCGCAGAAAATTATTTTCTGTCATGGAACCAACATTTTGGCCTTGTTGTGTGTAGAAATACAACTATAACCTGCCATCCTATGCATCATCGGGCTCTCCGAACGGGGACCAGTAACGTCTTCATTCATCCCGTGGTGTGCTACAGTACCCGAGCGTATGGACCGTTCCTCCTCAAGAGACATGAAGTTCTACGTGTCCGTTCAGACTTCTGTGAAGAGGTCTGACCATCGAGTTGGCGGTAGTCCAGCTGTTCGCTTGACGTACCGAGCGATCCGGTCGGGAACCGCATGGTCCAACGGTCATCACAACCGCGCATGGCGTGTCGGGCTCATTTATGTTTGGTTCCTTAGCCAGTGCAGCAGCTTCTACGATTTCATAAATACTGGAATATATTTGGCCTTTCAGGTAATGCCCTGCTTTTTTGAAGTGCTTTTTTGCATTATGTTGAGACATGTGCATGAAACACAGAACTGTGCTCAATTTTTTCTGAGCGGTCTTCCGAACGCCAAAAAAGAGATGAAAGTATGGTCAATGGTTCGATTCCCGGTGTCGACAAGTTTTTGCATTTTCGATTGGCGATTGCATGGTGTCGCAAAATTATACCCAAAGTTAGCATGGATGGCATCTCGACCATCAGTAACCCATATGAGACGGTTTTTACAAAACCTGATGTCAAGTGGTGCTCGGGCTTTTTGAACCCCTTTTGGCGTTCAGAGAGCCGCTTAGGAAAAATATAAGCATATAGTAGTTCGGCAACGTCAATTATGTCCTTCTTACTATTCCAGCAGTCAAGAGCGCTGGCTCTGTCACATCACATCAGGGCATTGATAACAGTTGAAACCCTCAATTTTCGCTATTACTAATGTCGATCTATGGAGGTGGAATCCATTTAATTCCGGGCGATCTGTCAGCCAAAGTTGGTTAGAGGATTCGTGATTGGAAATGAATGGAAATTCGCTGGGTAAGAAGCATGTCAGCCATTCGACGCTTTCCAGTTGAACGGCGTTTATACTTGATGTGAAGTTTATCGGATGGCGGGTCGCAGTTATTGCACCGCTCCATACGATTCTTTCGTGAATTCCATCAGTAATGGATAATCCATCAATAATTTCATCAGTATTGAACTGTAATATAATATTTTCTGTGTCCTGATAATGTGTATGTGAATAAATCAAACAAAACGGTTTACCTCTGTGTGATGTCGTGATGCACATGGGGCACCACTCGTTTTCCAATGGGTCGAATGTCTGACGCGCACAATTTGTTCCTTCTACATTAACACTACATATTTCGCGCTGCCGCAGTTGCCGAGTATGAACTCTTCCTTGCATTGTGATTACAAACAATCGGTCATTCTCATGAAAACGATGGATCTGCCATATAAGACCGACAGGAGACCATGGAATCCAAAATTGGTGTTCTTTTTTCTCCCAATGAAGTTTCTTTTGCCTTTGGATGTCTTATGGTTCCTTTTCTTCTAGATATGAATTTTCGGGCTGCTTTTGATGCGTGAAGTGCTGAAACTTGAAATCTTCTTCTAATAGCTTTCCAAAATTCCAGAGATGGTCCGAGGTGTGGTGACCATGGAGCGTGTGGAGACGTTCTCAGCGGCTCATCGACTCCATTCAAGTCAGTTGAGCGCTGAGGAGAACGCTGCAACCTACGGAAAATGTAATAATCCTAACGGACATGGCCATAATTACGTGTGGAAGGTAAATGAGAGCTGGTTGTGAATAAATGACAGTATCCCTGCGAATCATTCCATTCCAGGTGAAGCTTCGTGGAATACCGGACCCGGTTACTGGGATGTTGTATGATTTGGCTCAGCTGAAAAAGGATATGAAAGTCGTGCTGGATACTGTTGATCACAAGAATCTTGACAAGGATGTCGAATGGTTTCAGGTGTGTTAAAATCTTATGTGATTTTCGAAAAGAGAAAAAATACGTTGTCGCTGCGTTTTCCATCAGCGACATTTGCAAGAGCTTTCGTCAGCAGAAACAGCTGTTGTCGTTTTTACCGGTCTTGTGACCAGGGTGAAAATCGGTTGAGGATTTCTAGAACTCGTCGATGATTTTTGCCCGTTCAATGACGCTCTCCCGCTCAAATATTCACTCTCGCAACCAGCGAGCCGTCTATGCTCTCCGCGCTTACATTCATTCTCGCAATACTCTCGCTCTCGAGGGCCATGGTCGAGGAATTCCTTGTCCGCTATTCACCGTGCTTGTAACCTGTATTGAATATTCCACTCCTGCCGTTTTACTAACAAAGAAATGGGGGACATTGAGTCCACTTGCCTCATCCCTCTATGAGCCTTTTAGATCCATGGCTCTCGACTCCAAGACGGCTTCATTCCTGCCTGAGATCATAGCCACATCAGCAGGCACATTCACGACGGGACCATGACATTCCCTAGAGCTATACCTACTGGCAAACCTACCATATACCATAAAAGCAGTTGACTGGGGGATAGGGGGGAAGGGGGTGCGGTTTTGATGTATTGGTTTTAGTTGAACGACACTGGGAGAATGGCGCTGAGAGGCGGTCCCAACAACCAGCGTGCTGAGGGATCTTGTCCGTTAACAACGTTCAATGACGTCATCAAAACCGCACCGCCCTCTGGCCATGGTCATTACTGCCTTTTGCCCTACTTCACATGCGCCATGTGGACTCTAGTCGTATCTTTGCACTTACCTATCTACACACATTGCTCTGTGTTCTACCTAAACCCTAATACTAGTTACTGAGTACTTATTATCTATGTCATCGCTAAAAAATAAGTTCTCCACCAAAACCTATTTAGGGCGTTCTCGCATACTTACCAATCTACGCTCCCCTTCAATAAACGAAAAAGTCGTCGGTGCAGACATTACACTACATTTGACGACGGCCGCGAGAAAGTGGCGTCGTCAACTGCCAATTTCTCGCAGCCGTCGTCAGTTGTAGTGCAGTGTCTGCACCGACGACTTTCTCGTTTATTGAAGGAAAGGTTACCTCCCAAGTGTCGCACCCTTTGTATCCGGCGGCTTGGTGTTTGTTAACTGTGGTCTTCACAACACAAGTTACGACAGCCTCCACAAAATGTAATGATTGGCTCTCATTCTGTAAGCGGGCGGAGGCAGAGGGCATGTTTCTGCCGCTTACAAAAATCTCTTTTTTTTGGTCGCGTTAACTACTTCGCTCCCGCTTCAAAACCCACCCCAGAGCTTCCCTCCCTTGCGAACCCCTCCCCCCACCTTTCCTAAGTGGTCGATATTGTAATGGTGTTCCGCAAACGAAATGATCACCCATATACAGTTGTATTCTATCAATTGTCAACGACTGTCACCTATAAATTCAGTTATCATTATGAACTTCTAGTTGTAAGCTTTACTTCTAGGCAGTCGACACTTGTATTGTAGATTCTGTAGTGACCTGGCTACCGGTTACAAAGAGTATGTACACTGCCACATTATTCTATAGCAAATGAATAGAATGAGTATGTAGTTTACACTTCTCACGCATAGCCCTTTCTGTGCCAGCACAACAGCGAGCAGTTTCGGGTGTGTTTGTGAAGTTGTGGTTTCACGTGCCTGAAAGCGACGAGGAAAGGGCAAACTAAGGTGGTACCGATATCCTGCGCTTCTCTGGAAGTAAATGACGGATTACTGCTTTTTTTCAGGTCTAGCAAGCCTTTATTCGAAGTTTTGAAAGCCGGATACACGGCGCATCCTAGATGGCTTCATAATTGATCATAATCGATTTACTAAACCCATATCCTTAGCCAAAATAATATCTTTGACCTCAACAGCCACTTCTTCCCGGGGGAGAGAAAGGCTCACCGGCGGCGCGGACGCGAGCGTGTGCTGGTGACGTCACGTCTGGGGCAAGTGTGACGACAAAACGAGACAAACAGCCTAACTACCACTTTGCTCGAATAGTAGAAGGGCTGTTGTCACCTCATCCACCAGTGCAATCATTAGTGTTGAGAGTGCAGTGATTGTACCGCGCATAGGTGCCATTCTGGCGCGCGAAAATTGGGAATTCTCTTAGAATGTGGGAGAAATACGCCCTTGTGTGTAGACATTCAAGAGTGCGCAATTACCTTAAGAGTTTCATTTCTTCGCATTGCTAACTATGATCACGCTAGAGCGGGTATTATGCACGTACTGTATAGATGTGTTTTCGCCAAATCTTGCACGTTGATGGTCTCCTCGCCAAGCTGTGACGTCAAAGTGACGCATCCGCACGCGCTCGCGTCCGCGCCGCTGGTTAACTATTCCATGGAGCCCTGCCTCTCTAATACCCTTTCCACACGTCGCTACTGATCTCCCACACGCTATTGAGACCTATCATATGTATAAACTTTCCTAATATATTTAGGCTACCATTATAATATTTTGAATTGGAACTAATTGAATAGCGACAGTTAGTTGCTTTGATGAAAAACTCTCACATAGAACCTTCTGAAGCTTCTCTGGGTTGTTATTGAAGTTTCTGGAATCCTTCAGTTGGGTCCAGTTGTGATTGTGATTAGCATCCAGGGGATTTGATGTCCCCACCACTCGCTCCTAATTCCCACGCATAACATTTGCCGAAAGTAAGAGATCATTTATCTTTAGACAACCGGAGTGCCTTGGTTCGGACTAAACCGCTCACAGTGATTGATCATTCGGAGGGGCTCACACTCATACCTATGCGCTCAGTGTGCTACCCTGAAATGACTCCTTACAAATTCGTTTATTCAAGCCGAATATCCATATCCAGCATCAGCGTCGCGATCACCACAGAATCGCAAAAATTTTGAATCACAAACCTTGAAACGAATTTTCCCTTGATCTTCACTTCCACACAACTGCGCACACGATAACCGCCATGATCTACCGTCGATGCCATCGGCCGCCAAAAAAGCGCGTCCTGTCGAAATCGAGGGACCGGCAAAAAAGTCAGAGATTGTGGACACTGTGGAGACGGCAGACGACCAGACGAGGGGTCAGCGAAACCCATCAATCGCAGGACGCTATGATCTATCACAAACACAAATGGGTATAGAAAGTCAGGATCAAAGGAAAATCCAGATTAAAGTTAACTGGACGAAGTGTATATCATTGCACAGAAGATTTGACGCGGATTTCAAATACAATGACCACTTTCTTCAATCAATTTGTGAACCACCGGGTGGAATTCGGTAGAAATGGAAACTGGTAGTAATTGGCGTCCAGGATAGTAACATTGCAATAGGGCCGAAATTCAATATGGAATACACTACTGTGAAGATCAAAACTATGGGTCTGAAGCAGAATATAATTGGCGGATGCAGTCGCGCGTGTACGCGTGCTTGGGGTTACTCAACGTACGAGAATTTTATATTGCTCGCGAGTTGGCAAATGCATGCTACAGCTCATATGAAATTAGGCCAATAAAAAGTTATCCTATTCCTCGCGTGTCACACTCCTGCAGTTGACAAATTTGAAAATCTATTTATTCATTTATTTATGCGCCCCAAATGACGCGCTCTTACACACAGTGTAAGAAAGGTAAACATTAGATCAATGCTGAGTAAATACTAAATACACATGCAAACGAAAGGATCGAAGTAATACCAACTATTACTGTCATTACAATAGGAAAAAAGTCCAGTATTCTGAGAAGTAATATAGCTTAGAGATCTAAAAAGGTGAAGGATGGAGACTCCCCGATCCCTAAAGATGGTCTCCATATTTGGAATCAGCATCAAACGTTCCATGCAATGATGTACCTTTTGTACTGTAAACTTTAATTTGAGTTCCCCTTTGATCTTAGCTTTTGTTGATCAGATGTAGTCCCTTCGCTGACCCCACGTTTGACCGTCTGCCGTCTCCCAACGTCCACGATCTTCGACTTTTTTGCCAGTCCCTCGATTTCGACGAGCAGCGTTTTTTTTTTGGCAGTCGATGGCATCAACGGTAGATCATGGCGTTTACCGTATACCCAGTTATGTGGTAATGAAGATCAAGGGAAAGTTTGTTTTAGGGTTTGCAAGTCGAAATTTATGTGGTTCTATGGTGTTCTTGGCGCTAATAACACTTATAGATGTTTTGTTTTGATTTGAAAAATTTGTAAGGAGTTATTGTCAGGCAACACACCCAGCGATTGGATGAGCATTAACCCCTCCGGAGAATTTAACAATATAAGCTGGATGGGAGCAATGTGGCTCCGGGCGGCCAACCAGTAAGAGGGCCACTACAGCTGATCATAATGGAGAGGGACGAATTCCGGAGAGAATGAGACTTGGTAAAGCTCCACAGATTCCCTCTTCTCCCTCAAGGCTTAGTCCTAAAACTGAGTGTTTCTATAAAACTGACACAATCTTCGGAAGTCCCCCCCCCAGAGTCACATTGCACCCAAGTGGTATCATCCGAACAAAGCTCTTCCGCGATCTAGAAAAGTTGGTCATATGTACTCTGCAGTTCGAGTGTGGAACAGGTACATATCGATTGTGCGATCTTGCGATCCACTGCCTGGTACGTACCTTGTGTATCCGGCTTTCGGGTAGGTCTGCGCTGCGGACTCCACAACACAAGAGACGTTGGCCTCCAAGTGAATCTGATCTGGCTAGTTGTTTATGGTGGGAACTAATAGTTCATAAATGATAGTTGTAATAAGGAAAAATGATTGAATACAAGCCTGGTATTTATTCAATTGGCTTGCATTGCTGCGTTTTGAAGGCAGCCGTCACTTGCATTGTAGAGTCCGTAATGCAGAGGTCACTGTCGCCGCATACAAGGATGCATGTGAAATTTATAGGAATGGATTTGATTTAATTCAAAATCCATGGTGTGAAAATATGCGCGATTACAACCATACAAAATAGTCTTAGTAGTAGTAATTCCAAACCAATATTTCAGGATACGCCATGCATTTTACCTCCTCGGTAAATCGCCTCTGGCTCATTTTCCACAATTCGTCTCGAAAAGCTCTGTTATTTTCAGCATAATGTGAGCACGTCAGAAAATGTGGCCATCTATTTGTGGGAGAAGCTTCGTGTACAGATGAAAACGCCAAAGATGCTCTACAAAGTGACTGTCGAAGAGACACCTAAAAATATTTTTACGTATAAAGGCGAAATCTAGGCAACGAGACGTGGTTATTTGTGTGATTCGTGTATAATTCATATCATATTATTTCTCTTGATTGTAATTGTAAATACCGTATTAGGGAGTAAAGACCTCTTGTACCCGTTCGCTGTGAGTCATTTCAGAGACATGAAGAAACAATCTATAGAAGCATGTTGTTTATTTCTAGTTTAATGAAAAATTGTTGTCTGCTCCATTTCATCGATGCGATTTAGCAGCTCTACACCCACACCGTCATTCTCATTCATTGCTTCAGGATACGTTAGCTCCCACTGCACTGATAAAAGCGCTTTAAGGGATTCCTGGGCTAGACATCTAGCTCCGAAAAAGGCAGTACCTGAAACGAGCAACCTTATGCAAGAGAAAAAATGAGTCAGATTGGGTTTTCCCACTGTTAAAAGCAGAGGTCACAAAGGTTGGAAGCAGGGTCAACCCTACGTTGTTACTAGTAACAACGGGGGGATCGTACCTGGTTGGGTTTGTAGGAGAGGCGTCGAATCCGCTTCAATTGTATGCGAGTTTGAGGTGGAAGTGAGGTTTTTGTGGGTAGTAGGTTGGGTGAGTCGAAAGGCGCGCGGGAGAAAAATTTGCCGTTTCAGCGCTCGTACAGTACCGTGCAGTGAAGTATTCGTTTTCACTTTTTTGAACGTAACTCCCTCGAAACTCACGCTTTTGCTCTGAATTTTTTACCATTGATGCATATGACTAAAAGTGATAAGGGAGCGAATCAGTAGCAGTCTAGGTGGCTTGGAACATTTTTTTAGAACTTTTTAAATTTTTTGTCAAATACCATTTCACTTGTTCAAACTTCAACCCTTCCAAATTTTTAAACCAGCACCACAACAATCTGTGTAACAGCAAATATAGCAACTACAACTCAACACTTTGCTACAGAAAACTTTTGGTCTATGACGGCTTGACATTAGCGTGACATGGACTTGATGGGCTTACCGATCTTGTCCTGTTGGATGTTATCCTATGCGGTCGTCAGCTGAG
>KZ345184.1:45131-60550 GCA_002352805.1 Teladorsagia circumcincta
TATATATATTCAAAATTTTTTTCTGTTTTTTTATTATGCTCAAACCAGGATTCCCTGTGCATCATTTGTTGCTTCACTTTTCAGCCATGAGCAGCTCGCAACCAACGAAACCCTCGTTTGCTGTTGGGGCAGCTGCGCCTCCCAGTTTCACGTCACCCTTATACTCTACTCCTCCGCAATACGACGTCGTACCTGGCAGTAATACATCGTCGTCTTCTCAAGCTGGCTCAACTTTGTACGCGTTGCCTCCGCAGTATGATGTCGTACCTGGGAGTACTGCTACCCCATCGACCACTCAAATAGCTCCCAGTCATGGTTAGTTTGAAGTTTTGTTGCCATTGATGTTCGAAGTTAAAAAATGATGTTAGAGTCACACCGGAAAAAGATTGAAAAAGGTTCTCTTGGCTATGTTTTGCTTCTAAATACATGAGTGTTTATGTTCCCATTAACCAGACGGAATTTGGGTGTCGGGTAGGGATCGACACATTGTCATCGCCCAATTTGATTAATTCTCCTCGATTTACGTAGCCTTTGTACAATTTTTGCGAAAAATGTGCTTTAGCTCATTTTTCAGTGTATCCTGTTCTTTACGAAGAACCACCTGCTGAAGATCTGACGACGATCCCGGCCTACGATGTGCCTCCGGTTGAGAACGGAAGATTACCATCGGTGAGACCGTAATAGATGATCTTTTGCTTTTGCCATTTACAGTGAGGATTTTTTGCGTAGGTTTTTTCAACTTACCATCCTTTACCAAGATGAATTTCTTGAATGCTCGAGTGTGATTGGATTTTAAGCGAAATCTTCTCCTTTAGCGATAGCAGCACCCCTAGTCGCAGCTGATAGATACTGTCGCCACTTTAAAGTTCGCGCCAAGGAAGCCAATGCTTTTGCTTGACCGCTGCAACCGCTGCCATCTTTGTCAATCGTGGTTACGCGGCCTTTGCGCGCGCCCTCTCGTGTGCGAGGTCCTCTTTCGCGTATTCCCTTTCCTCTCACCGCGCTGTCTCCGTCATGCCACGCAATTCCACACGATAAATTTTATTGTTTTCTATGGTACCTTTGCTTTTTATCCCCATTAACGTTCCTCACAGCTTTTCTTGTCTAATTTTCGAACAATATAGTACTCCAGTTCGATCCCCATCCGTGCCTTTTACTTTGCTGTGTGTTCAAGGCTCTGTCCCTATCGTTTCAGTGGTGCCACAGAACTGTTTAAAGGCACATTCTACGATACCACGGCAGGGGTACTGGGAATGTCTAGGGGGGGGGGCAAAAAAGTCACTCCCAGCCACATTTAAAACAGAATAAATCACACTTTGCCAAAATCAAACCGAATGATTCCAACTGCATATTGAAGAGCACATTCTATTCTAATGAAAAAATTACACAAGAGCCTTCTACACCGACGACATCACAAGATTTCCCACGAAAACATGGTGCATGGTACGAGCTCAACGGAGTCGCATACCATAGACCATTATGACGTCTCTGAAGTTGGTCAAAAGCGATTTTGCACAGTCACAGCTATTGTCTTGAGAAGCCAACCACTAGTGGTATCTCGCTCAGTTGCTTTCAGCAGAAAAAAAAAATCAAAAGCTTGGTTCTGTAGCCAATTACCACTGAGGTCTGAGCTGGGTAAGAACAATCACTAGTTTTACTCTCCACAGTGTTGCGTGCTTTAAAATTCGGAGGAATCCTCCCCGCGGAATGCTTGCATTCTTCTCAACATGAATTCTCAGTTGTGGTCACTAGAGGCAACTACAAAGTTTCACGCACGAAGATTCAGTTTTTGAAGAGAAATAAACTATCGAATTCAACACATGAGCGATCGAAGGTAGGTCGGGTAGAAGAGGGCATGAAAAGGAGTGCTTCCTGAGGTGGCTGCGTATCCGGTGACGCAATGGAAGAATTCGGTGAAGCGTTGATTTTGGAGAATAGGAATAAGACAATCGACAGAAGATGATGCATTAGAAGTGTGAAATGTCAGTGCAGTAAGTCAAAAGGTCAGAAAGAGCTCCTACTGACGACATTCACAGAATCAGTGGAAACGTCTCGCCGCTATCATTTGTGACAGATGTACGGCGGGTAACGGTCTCTGCGGTTTTCCGAATTGTTCACCAGAGTAAACACAATTTTTCTTAATCTTTTTGTTTTTATCGTGAACGATGGGTTTCAATACAGTGATTCATGGGTGAGATAGAATCATGATTTTTCCGAGAAGGATTCCTTAAAGGTCCCCGCAGTAATTCAAGCTGTCTCGGTTATCTTACCATTCTTGTATGTCACTGTTGCAATTCAGATCGGGAAGATGACTGCTGTCTTCGATTTCAAGCCTGTCGGGCCGAATCAACTTGAAATTGTAGCGGGGGAACGACTGGATTTGATTCAAGTGAGTTAATAGTTTAATTAGGATTGTTTTTGTTGAATGTGGTTCATTATGTCATTTCGGCATTCAGGCTCACGATGATGGAGGAAATCCAGAATGGATCTGGGTCCAGCGACCTAATGGAGAACATGGTTTTGTCCCCGCAGCGTACTGTAAAGCAGTGTAGGCGATAGTAGTGTGACATCCTTTCTACTCGTTTTTCACCGTTTAGATTGATAATTTCCAACTTTGCATGAACTAGAGTTCATATAATTGTTTCCTTAATTTTTGCGCTTACTTATTAACGCTTAGGCTCACATAGATATCTTAATTATGCGACTTAACATACTAGATAGGTGAATGGCCTCCTTTGCCCAAATTGTATATTGGTGCTGCTCAAAGATTTTTCATCTTGCTGCACTATCCCTTTTCCTGTGATACAAGCATCTGGTTAGTTAATAGGTTTCTACACATCAAGTCCTTTCCTTGTTTTGCTTTCGGGTACGCCATCTTGTCCCGCAACTGTACGCAATTTCGGCCCTAATTCAGAATAGTTTATATGTAGATTCATAATTTTCGTGATCAATGTTTGTTTTGCGTTTCATGTTGGCTGAACTGTTGTCCGATGTCCGATGTGGTGCTCTTAAATATAATAGTATAGATTGAGGTATGCATAATTGCCAATTATTCGATAAACTTCTACGTTTTTTTTTCAGAACTTTCTAGTTCTCATTGAATGGTTAGTTCAGCTGCTGGACTTGAGTTAAATATTTGCGACGCCTACGGCACCTACTGAAGCGATCTACTTGCTTGATGGTTTTCTCTTACATTGAGGTTTTCAGGGCAAACCGCCCTTTTTTAATCAGGTCCTTGCATACTGTAGGGACGCACGTAGGGAACACAGAACCATGTTTCATTCCCGCTGAACGGTTTGAGCAGTACCAAAAGAGAAGTGCAAAGTACTGTCAATGGTTCGATCCCTGTGGTGACCAAATTTTGCGTTTGTAGGCGCCTTCGGGTTGATGCCAAACGGTGCTAAATGTGAAATTCGGATGTAATTTTCATGGTCAGGAACATACTGAAAACAACAAGAAGCCGTCAACCTTGAATGCAAAATATAGTCTCCACGGGGGATCGAACCATTAGGAGTATCGCTACTTTTCTGGTACTTATAAAACCATTCAGCAAAAATAAAACATCGTTCTGTGGTCCATACACTTGAAAAGCTAGGCTCACCGTAAAGGACCCCCCCCCCTCCGTTACATTAGTTCAGCTGTTGTGATCAAATTTCCGCACTTTGAAGGATTGCTTAGGCCATCAGCAGAGTTCATCTTGAAATGATTCCTCTATGGAAGTGTTCTATCAATAGGCCCCAAGTCAAGATACGGCACACCTCATCAAGTAGCTTTCTCCCAATCAGCAGTAGTTGTGGATATAAGAAATATTATTAATTTTTAATTCCCATTAAATCCTGTGGAAACCCTCGAGGATCTCATCCAGCAAGGAAGACACGTGGTGCAGCAGTTGTTACCGTTTAAAGAAAATCTCATTTTTGCAGAGGACGAATTCCCCGGGTGTGTGAACCATTTCGCTTTCTCTTCTACACCCTCCTAAGCTTCCCTTCCCTATGAAAAATTGGATTTCTCAAGCCGATATGTACTGTCCCACCACAGGCCCCCTTCCTGGATGGGACTCCCCCCCCCTTCCAGAATTACTCTTACGACTGATGCGGCCTTGGAAAGCGATTTGGCAGATAGGATGACTGTGCATGGGATGGCGATTTGTGGGCTGTTTTTTTCCCCTCAGACGAGTTTGGCACAGGGTCAAGCATTGGGCAAGTGATCTTCGACAGGGTCGTCGTACCCTGAGGGCGTGAGTGCCTGGGTGAAACAGCCGTGGGAACCTTGGTATGTTGAATAAAGTTGTGGTATGTAAAGCTTAGATGTACAGTAACAAAAACATCACTCGCGCCCAAGGGCTACTCAGTCGAAATGCCACTATGGCTTTAGATGAAAATCAGGGGCGTGCATCAAGTTTCAATTTTGGTTGACGCAAGAGGATTGTTTAAGGCCAGGTGCATATTTCACTTTGATTCATGTGCCTGTTGCTCTATAGGGTCATCTAGTGGTCTCTGGATAAAATTTTCGGCATCTCTCATCACGAGGGTGATCCGGGGCTCAAATACCAATTCAGCTGCTCCCCAGATAAATTTCGGTTTGTAGATTTTCGTCTCAAGCCATAGTGTCATTTCGATTTGAGCAATCCTTTTTGAGCTCCCTTGACGCAAGTGACGGTCCTTGCAGTACTTATAAACGCTTAGCATACGTCGGCTGGCGCTCGATTGTAAAGGCGAAATAGCTTCCGAACCCCGATTCTGAATGGGAGTGTAGTTGTGCGGCTTATTTACAGGAAAAGCTGATCAACGCTGGAATCTCTGTCCTTTTATCAAACTCACAATACCAAGATCCAAAATTTTTCAAAAATCAGAAACATCTCCTTCTCCAAATTATATTGCTTGTCGCTGCCCATAAAGGTGTTTAGAGGAAGTTATGACCAGGGTCAACCGTCCGTTCGAACAATTCGAACGAGGGGGTCGCATTTTGGTCATCGGCCGAGGAGGGGGGTCGCATCAGATTTGGGCGCATGAAAAATTTGCCATTTCAGCGCGCGTATAAACCCCCTCTAGCCAGTGATGCAGTGGAAATATAGGTAAGGTCAGGTGAAATTAGTAAAAATCCCCTCCCCCCTACCCAGTTGACGGCAATTTCGGAGGAAAAAGTGGGCGGAGTTTTGGGTGTCGACTGATCTCAGAATCAAATACTATAGAAACGTGTTGGTGGTTGAGGTGAGGAAGAGGGGGTCGCAATTGTCACGGTTGGACCCTGGCAAGTGGGTCGCAACTGGACCCCCTAGATAGGGGGGGGGTCGCAAAAATTCCGAAAATGTTTGAACGTGACGGTTGACCCTGGTTATGACTAATGAGAGAGTGAAGCTTGCACTTCAATAAGTTTTCTTACGAACACAATGAGGACAGCGCGCGTATCAGGTTTCTTGGCCGCGTGGGACAGCCGCGATTTTGCGGGCGCGGCCAACTCACCTCATATCCGTGTATTTGAGTGATAAATATGCAGGAAGATAATGGCGAGGGAATTTTAGCAATATCCATTCGTGGAAATTATCTAGGGTACGGTAGTAGAACTCCAATAAGAAGGAGTTGCCAACAGCAAAGGAAAAAAACAAATTTTGCTTGCTTAACTGTAGAAAAAGTTAGTCTTTTTAGCTGATATTCTAGTGCAAAATATTTTGCGATCCGCATGATCTGGATTTTCTTCTTCTACTCTTTTTTATTTTTGCCGCTTATGAGAATAAAACGAAAGGAGGATAACCAAATTGAAAAATTTTTGAAAGGCTTTGAAAACCTCTACTAGTTTGGAGCACAATTGATCGTAATGCGAACCACAGTTAAGTCATGGTGTGGTCTGTAGAGTAGGTGGAGACATTTGGGAAAGTTCGAGCAAGCGCGAGAAATGGGCGGGACGCGCAACCGTGCCACAACGCATTATGTGATCTGCAAAAATCGACGCGCATTCGCGTCACGTTGTCGTCAATGTGTTTATTCGCGGCAACGAGATTTCCTGAACTATTGCATGTTTATTGTTAGCAATTTTCACGAAAGTAGAAACAAATTAGAGGGTTACGGTTAGGAAACGATAAGTTGACTGATGACTAAAGTAATAAGATATTATAACTTACCTGATGGAGAGACACCCGGACCTCCGAAGGGTGCGGACCGACACGCAATTCGCAGCGAAGGATATGGGCCGCTAGGGGGTCGTATTCCGAAATTTTCATCAACACCACGCTTGACCCTGGGATGACCAGGTTCAGAATTGATAGGATGTAGGCAGGATTACGCATGGTACACCTACCAGTCTTTATCAAGGTGACTTCACAAGAGTCGTTCACGTAGTATGTTCTCTTTACCAGGGGAAGATCATCAAATCAGTCCGGCCATTAGCAGTGAGCTGTATACCGTTTGCACTCGCCTCAGACGCTGAGCTCAAAACTGATTTCAGTGTTTGCTAAACAGCCCTTTGAACGGAGTTATGAAGCAAGAGAAAGCATCGCTTTCGCAGACAAAGGGTGGTGGGAGCGGTTTTCGAGAAGCCTGCCTTCTTGTTTTTCAGTGTCAATGTGACAGAAAAGCTTCCATATTCGTCGTTTTATCAACACTTGCCATGAGTTGTCTGTATAAATAGTTTGCGAGCAGTTCCCACAACCTCTCACCTGCAAGACAAGGCACTATCGCTGCGCTTTTTTGCTTTATAACTTCGTTCAGAAAACCGGTTAGCAGATCGGGAAGACAGTTTCGAGCTCAGCGTCTCGAGGCGAGTGCAAGGGTATAGAGCTCACTACAAATGGCCGGACCGGTCTGGAAACCTTCCTTGGTTAGTGTTTGAGCCCGAAGAGTGCTCTCTGAGACTGAGGATAAGACAGAAACGAGCCCCCCGCCCCACGGACTGGATTTTCGCCCTTTTGAAGGTACGAAAGTCGCAAAGAGGAGAACGAGTTTCTGCATTGGTTAATTGACCCTATGGTAACTTAACCTTCGGACCTCCGCCTTTTCCACCTTTGGTGATACCGAACTTATCGAAGCGTTCAAGTGTTGCCTATATGTACCAGCTTCTTGTTACGTTTAACTGCCGTTAAATCTAGTATGCCAGACGCTCTAGTGGCTTCTATTTGAGGATTAGCGTAACGTACATACGGATGTGGATGTCTCACTAATTTTTGGAACTGCAATAAAAACCAACTAATACTCTAACAAGAAACCATGCGAAACGGACCGGAACCCGAAAATGGCCCCTTCCTTACCCGCTAATTTCCACTTTGATGCGACTTTCGTCATTTTGCCCTCTTGAACGCTACCGCTCTCTCTGTTATCTAGTCACTCGCCGCGTATAGACGTGTGGCGAGAGTGGTTCGACACTCAGTGGGCGTTCCGGACCAATTGCGCCAAAGGGAAGGCCATGCTAGATCGCCGGGGACATAGTCTCCCATGCGAATTCAGTGTTTGTACGCACCCTAAGAGAGTCCGCCTATTTCTCCACTTTCGTGTTCCCCTTTCTTCGACCTTCGTTCTTATCATGGAATTATCCTTGAATCACAAATACAGAGACAGATGCACGATCTCCTTCAATATTTAATCGAAGCGAAAAAAAGACATATATAGCTGTAAAAACAATGACAAATTATTAAGCAATTATCACAATTGTTATTAGTTAGTCCCTTTATAAAGTATTTACATTATAGCTTCGCCATTTAAAATCCTCAAAGGAATATTTAGAGCTTCCCAGTGACGAAATCGTGGAGCAAAGTGGGAACAGCCGAATCAAATCCGACTATATCCATCATTCCGGCGTCTTCAGGATCGGCGATGGTGAAATCGGTGGCTGTCATTCCCATAACAATCAGCTTGGCGTCTGTGATACCGGATGACTCGCGGTAATCACGAAGCGCTTGATAGGGATGGACCTTAAGAAATTTCACTGGTTGTTACCGAAGAAAATAATTCTAACTCCAAAATGAGCATACAAAAAAAATCTCAAGACACGATCTCAAAAAGAACTTACTTCGCCGAAAAATGTTTCGCAATCGGTGTAAACCACGAAGACATCGAACTCCTTCTTCTTTTCTTTAGCCCACAACATCGGCAGAGCACAATCGGTTGCGCCAAACTAAATCCAATAAATCACTAATGGACTCAATTAAAAAAATCATAATGCTTGCATGCAAATGACGTATAGACGATTTGAATCCCCTGGTTCTCCGAAAAGAAGCGCGACCTGAAGAAGGATAAGCGCGAGCAACGCATCAGTTTCATGTCTGATCTCGATTTTCCAGCGCCAATACAAACATATTACCCAGTCGTAAAATGGCTAAGCCTCTTGTTATCTCTATTTCGGCCGGTGAAACAAGGCATTATATGTCGATGGATCTTGCATGCTATGTAACTATATGTGAAGAGCAGCAGGAACAGAATGATCAGCTTCAAACATAGCTTATGAAAACGGCAATGCAGTGGCAGTGGTTGCACAAGGCGAACGAGTGTCTTTGTACCTATCTGTTCCCAACGATGAGGTCGGCTCTATTGTGGAAGTAATGATGCAAAATGGAGTTGTACCATTCCTAATGCAGCATTGAACGTGGAATTACAGACTTAATTTTTTTATCATTTACCATGCGGTAGGCTAGGGCTATGGAAAGGTCGAGGTTATTTGTCAAAATATAGGGCTTGTAATGGCCGTGATGTTAAAAGCAGCGATTACGCTAGATTCAAAAGGGGCTTGGAGGAGCGTGAGGGTGCCTAGTGATATGCCAACGCAAAAAAAAAACAGAGAAATGCGTCAAAAAACGCAGAATGGGACCCTCTTGTATGGCCGTTCGTTGGAGCTCGCGGACTGACAGCGGCTAATAGGGCGAAACTATGAACGAGTTTACCGCACCGCATTTGCCGGCATCATGTTGAACCATGCTCTAGTTGATTTCCTCCAAATGTGCCGCTGCTGGCAACACAGCTCATCCGAATCACCAATTTAACTAATGAGCGGATAGCTTTTCGAGCGAAGTGTTTTTAAGTCTTGCTCATCAACTAGCTCACCTTACCCGTGAAAGCACCAGAAATAGCTTTCCTGCAGCCAAGTAACTGCTTCATGCGGCGCAAATACATCCCCTACGCCCTCCCTCTTTATCGTAATGGCTTCCGTTAAAAATCTATGATCCAATAGCTTGCATATCAAAACCTGTCCATCTCAAAGCTTCTACTGAAGATGGAAGATCAGAGAGTGTAGAGCCAAACCTTCAGTAACCTTATTTCGGCAGGATAGTGCAAAAAACAGGCTGCGGGTCGGGCTAATGCACATGTTTCTACGATCGACACACAGTGTGCACTGCACTTTTATCATAAATACTGAACAAGGCTGCATTTGTGATGACAATATCACATCTATATTCAATACGCAGCAACACCGTAAAGCTACTACCACTTCTCTACGCTTCAACGCACGTATGCAAACACCGCAGTGTCACCCTCCTATATGGAACAGAGGCAAGCATAGTAGCGTCGCAGAAAGTAACTTCGCTCGACATTCCTCCCTCTTCTAAAAAGCGCCTTCGTGCAAGATGATAAAGAAAAGGTTGAGGTGAATATTTGATTCGGTTAGATTTATCCAAATAAACCTGGTTGCCACCTTTAGAAGGCTGATATGAGAACTAGAAACGACAGAAAATGGTCTGTTTGAACATTGCGCGTACTGACTGACTATCTTCCCTCCAATGGACCACGATCAACCCCCTCATTACCAACGCTGTGACACGCTTGAATTTGTATGAACACCATAATGTCAAAAAAGTCTGACCGGCAATCTGTCCATGTATTCCTCAATCTTAGAAAGCGTCCAGTCTCCGCGGAACGGTAGTTCAACCAAGTTGTCACAAAAGCCAACACATTCCACCTGCAATACAGAGGTTAAATGCACAAAAGCAGAAAGTGGACAGGTGATTGAGTTATTCGACCACTCACAGTTTTCTCGTTCTTCAGGCTAACAAGCGACAGCGCGGCAGACGCACCACGACAAGACAGCATCGTACCGGAGATTAAGCAAGTCATGCTTCCTGCAATAAAGGGGTCCGTTAGACGAAAACAAGTATCTTATACTGCGGTGACCGGAGAAGACCCTTCCCATATACGGGTATACAAATGGGTCACAAAAGAAGTAAAACTTCTTTATAAGCGCCGCGTCTTTCCCATAATATCAGGATATGAAGCTATCTGTCCTGCACAAACATAACAATAAGAAGTGATGCTCCACATCGATTTGGTTGAGATATTCAAAGCTTATTTGATGTTTTTTCCATATTTAGAATAGCATAGATTCATAGTCTGCAAATCTATGCTTTTGGGTGACTGTGGAGCCAAGGTTTGGAGGAGCTATTCTATTAAACAACTTTAGTAAGTCACAACAAGCTCACGAACTCATTTAAAAGGCTCCTACATACCTGAAACGTCAAAAGCAAAACAGTATCTCTTGTTCGTGGGCGGTGCGTTGAAAAATGATTTGTAGAAAGCATCCTCCAGAGCTTGGCCAATCTGGAAGCAATTATCAGTGATCGATACCGGCTAGGAAGAAGAGCATATGATATGATACAGACCTTCTCATCTGGCTTCCACTCAAGTTTGCCTCTCTCTCCATGGCCATTTTCATAAACCTTTTTCGCCATTAAAACCTGTAAAAAGCCATATAAGCTGCCATTCTGTTTCAGCTATACAATTCTCAACAGTTGAATACCTGAATTGGATGAATCTTTGCCCGTTTCAATTCCCCTTCATTCGTGAGCTTGGCAATGACTATGTCGCGATATTTACTGAAATATTACGTTGTTGGAGCAACATAAAAAACATACGAAAAGCGTAATAGAAAGGGAGACTAACCCTGTTAAAGCATCGATTGATTGCATTTTGCCGAGATTCCTAATCATTGCAGTCATTGGCATTTTTTCCAAGAGAGCCTGCCACACTGCAACCGAGTTGAGCATCTCTGTTGGTAAATGCTCCCGTACCAAGTCTGAAAAGAAACGCGCAAAGGATTTTATTTACCCGTAATTGGAAAGCAACACCACCAACTGATTTAACGGTCTTTCGCCATCCGCAAACATCTCTAACTTGTGCTCTTACAGTTCGCAAATAGACTAAACGTGGACCCTATCAGATGTCGATATAGGAACTCGAACCCAACTCCCACCCCCACCCATCCTGCTTGAATTACGCGAAAATGTCTCCGGAATCTCTCAGCCTGAAGAGTTTCATGGTTCAAAAAAATTCGTAATCATTGTTAAAAAAAAGGAAAGAAAACCCAGTGCCCTCATGGGCCCCATGCCGATATAACGGTCACTTCATCAGCATATTATAGGAAGAAATGAGGCACACGCAATGAGAATTGTTCTCACAAGCGCACCCTCCGCAGCTAAATAATAGAACCGTGTCCAAAACGCCCGCTGCAAAGCAACATTACATCTAGCCTCTTCAGTGTTAGAACATATTCGCCACTCTCTTAAGGCAACAGTCTCAGCAGAGTCGAAGTGGGCGTGGCGTACAGGAGCGCACCTCCTCTTGCCAGCCGTGAAGATTCGTTCACGATCACGATTTGAATCGTGAATCGACTTTTGCGAACGTTTTGGGACCACGGAGATCATTTGAAGTCCCTTTACGATGCAAATCGTAATCGTGTACGAATCTACACGGCTGGCAAGAGGAGTGCGCTCCTGTATGCGACGCCCACTTCGACCCGACTGAGACTGTTACTTTAAGTCGTCTACATCAGTTCCCTATCTTCACAAACTAGCTTCATCCTCTGTTTCACACTACTTCGTCGCGAAAAATTAAAACTGGAAAGAATAAAATATCTTACTATGTTTCTTTATAGCCTCGACGACCTTCGCTTCATCTTTTTCGTGTTTCAATGCAAGAACCGTTTCTACGAGATCCAGCGCCCTACAATAAGAGACATAATACCCATTCAAAAATTCTAGTGACAATTTCCATCGCATTACTCCATACGATGAGAGTGGTCAAAATGTCGGACCTGCTCCCAAGCTCAATATCCATTTGAAGGGCGCTGTATTTACTTGCCGGTTGCTCAAGCTCCGCGTCCTCCTTCGACAGGTTGCGTTTACGAGTTTTCAGATCTCCTGAGAAACAAAAAGTGTTCTATGTGAGTAGCGCACGCTGAGACCAGAAAATACCTTTAACGGCGAAATGGTACAATTGCTCATACTCCAGAAGGTTCTCAGGGAGAGCTTCCTTCTTTAACTTCGGATGAGCAAGACGGAAAAGATCGCGATGTGACCAGCCGCCTCTTTGCGGATACTTGGTGAGGTGCATGGCTAGTTGTTCAGGGCTTTTGCTAGCATACCTGAATTGCTATCATTTATAATTTACATACATTCTGTAAGTCTTAGTCATAAAAACCTGACCATTGCTGAATAGTATTCCTCATGAGGCGACCCCAACCAGTTGATTTTTTTCCTTGATCGCTAAGAGTGGACTGGGAAATCATCTCACAATACTTGACGAAAGTGAACAGATGCGTTGGAATTCGACATACCTGAGAAGAAATGACTAGAATAAACTGAGCACGACGAGATGACAAAAGAAATACACATTTAGTTTATACAAATAAGGATGGCACCTAAGGTTAGCTTCAACCGTCCGTTGCTCAAATCAGCGGAGGGAGAGGGAGGGGAGGAGGGGAAGGAGATTTGGGATTTTGAGATAGGAGTAGATAAGTCATATTTTGGTTTTGGTGTATTGGTGTAGAAAGAGTAGTCGTGGTAGTGGAAGCTCGAAGGTTGTGATGGAATGAAGGGGAGAGGGTCGACGGGTTTTACATAGTACGGTTCGCTAAGACAGGAAGCCACTTTTCCGCTTTTCGTGGTACTTCTTTCGCCGGAAGAACCTCAGTTCCACACGGGATCAGAGATAGACCTGGGGTTTTCGCAGCAAAAAAAGTTTCCCGTGCGTAAAGCGAAAAAGTCACTTCTTGTCCTTGTGAAGCACACACGGTTTTTCGACAATTTTGGCGGAAACTTCAGCGTAATAGGGAAAGATAGAGCATTTGCCACTTCTTCAGTATATTTATCCCCGTCCTCCTCCCCCGGTAAACAGCAGTTTTGGAGGGAAACCTTGAGGCATAGTTGGAGCGAGTCGATTGGTCTCAGAATCCGATACTACGAAAACAGGGGTAATGCGGGGAATCATGCTTATGGTTGACTACCTTCACGTGCGATGGAGGTGGGGGGAGTACTTAATGACGAAAATTATTGGAATCACTACAGCTGATGGTTCACCTGCCTGGAAGTTTGCGGTTGGTGTAAAAGACTGGGTTCAACCACGCTACTCAGAAATATAAAACATCTTCGCTAATGACTCTATCTGCACAGTTGCTTTTAAATCATTGGGCGAACTGTTCAACCAATGCACAAAGATCTGTAAACGAAAAAACCGCTTTGCAGTAATACATGTACTCATTACCATTAAGAAATTATTTCACCAATTGCAACACCACGCTATGGCGACGAGTACGGCCCACAGTTCACAGTCCCTATCAAAGAGCCCGCACAAAGTGGTCTGCTAAACGCAACACAACAAAGCCAATGAGCGACCATTATTCAGTTATTTCGAGACCGAGCTGCTATAAAGAATTGCGTTTTAAGAAAGAAATCGAGAACTCACATCATTCACAATGCTGAAGGCAGACTTGTGGAGTTCGCTCAAATACTTACTCCTCAGCACACCAGCGTCACCTTCACCAGACTGGGATGCTCTTGCGGTCGAACCACAAACATCATACCTGCAATCATCAAAAATTAGGCCCCCCGTTAACAGATAATCTGCTTGAATTTAGCACTTCAATGTACATGCTGATTTTATTAGAAAAATGATGACGTGAGGTCAACATCTATTTATTCATAATAGTCTTCCGATGGACTTGAAAAGTGAGATCAGCAGAATGCATGGGCAGCGAAGCACGCTAGTGGAACCCAAATAGCGTTGTCCTTATCTCTATCGACACCATTCTCCATGGGTATGGACTAACTAGAGGGAACAAAAGATAATTTGAACTTGAAAAGTATTATTATTATTAGACTATTTAGTAAGTTTATGTAAACCAATGAATGTATCACATGCCTTGCACATAAAGCAAGAGCCATCAGAAGAGGATCTTGTTTGGGATTGCGACCAGCAAGAGACACTTCGTAGATCTCCTTCAGAATCAAACTTCCACGACCTAAACCAGAAGTTCATTTGGTTTCTTGAAATTGCAACAATTTGAATCCTCAACGCAGTACCACCTATTCACATCTTCCGCTTCGGCGAAAACGAGAGTTGGAATGTATTCTTAGCCTAGACTCTTAGCCAACTTTATGCGTACCTTTCTCAATAATTTTGATCAAGGCTTCAACATTCTTGACAGTTAGTTCCTGTTCAGTGCTGTAATAGGTTCCTCCGGCAGTCCCGAGAATGATGAATCTGCGCACTCTTGACTCGTCACTCACAGCAAAAACGAATCCACCAGCGCTGTTCACAACCTAAAATCATTCCTATGTAATGTATCTAAATTAATTCAGAACCACCTAACCGTGGACCCAAGCCACTTCTCGCAACAAGGTTCGCCGGATTACATGCAAGCGATGACTTGGGTGCATGCGGAAGCTGTTGGGTTAGCAGAGTAGGTTGACAGCGAGTAAATCAAAACCCAGTTTTAGGTGGCTACCTTTGCAACACTGGCAGAGGCAGGAAGTGGGAAAATTGAGTGTTCCATTTGGGTTGTCGTCTTTTAATTTAATACAGAAACTTTTTGACTCGACTTTACTTTTAGACAAAAACATGAAATGTCAAACACAGCGAGAAGCCATAACCGACAAGAATGGAGATAGCATGATCCCGAAGCTATTATACCATTTGAAAGGGTTCAGTCAATGGACATAACGATGGCTCCCCCACTTTATTCACGCTCTTAGGTGCGGCCGAGTCGATAGTGACAGCGAACTGGCAAGTAAATTCGAAAACGCACTCAAGGTGTCCGCGAACTGTGCTGATGGAGCGTTTTCAAATTCACCTGCACAGTTCGCCGCCACTGTCGACTCGGCCACGCTCTCAGCGACCGCGCGCAAAAGTGTGAATAGAGTGGAGGAGCCCCTAACGATCATCGAAAGTGTCACTGTGTTTTTGCTGCAGAAAAACTTTGAAGGACCGACTCCAAAAAGGCCACTGGACCCTGGCTATAAAAAAGTTACGCTTGTCGAAAAGCATCAAAGCATAAGTAAGGAGAAGAAATCATTACCTGGTCATCCCTTTCCTTTTTCATCTGTCCAGGAACGTGCTCATGCTCATGCTCATGCTCATGCACACAAAGGCGTCGAAAGTCGTCCTCACATCTAAAACGAAACTTGAAGCGAATGATGGATTGAGTGCAAGGTTAGTTGTGCCACGGTG
>KZ345184.1:105848-122495 GCA_002352805.1 Teladorsagia circumcincta
ATACACCATTCGATAAATGCTGAGGAAAGTTGCTCACTCCAAAGCTCAACACAAGTTGGCAAGACTTGAGCCTGCTTGCGAAAGCATGGTAACTAAGATAGGACATGGGGACAGAACACGGTTCTTTGAAAATTTTCTTTTTTCAAACAAAAAAAAACTTTTTGGGCACATTTTCCTTTTGGGTAATCTTAACTCATGAAAAGAGTTCGGTATTGACGGGCCCGATGGATTTCGTCACTACTGGAAAGGTTTGCCGGTGAAGCGCCCACGTTCTCGAGAAGGAAATTCTGAGGAGGCCCCGTTGACGGTCTGCGCCGGCTTCGTAAGCAACGCAAAGTTGGAACCGGCCCTCAGATCATCGCATATGAGCAGTGAGGATCACTAAAAAATGCTTCAATATCACCCCTCGTCTTTTCTTAGAGTACCGCTGCGAAAGTTCCCGAAAAATCCTCGTTTCTCGACACGACCACGCGTCCGTCAATGCCCCGCAATCCAACAAAGAATGGGTCAAATGAAATGGTGCTGGAGCTATAGATTACTTTGTGTGGTCTCTTAACTGAAACCTTATATGGAACCTTTGTTTGACGAGTTTGCTGCAGTAATCGTTAATACAAAATGGTGGATGAACTGAAGGCGGCTGTAAAGGCTACTTAGGCCGAGATCGGCACCCTTTTGGCAGAGCTCGGACGTAGCTGCACCACTCATCACTCTCCTACCATGCCGATCTAGTTCAAGTAGTCCGTCGACCTCGGGGACTCCTCCCCAACATTCAGCATAGGGCCCCAGCAGAAACGCCAAAAGGGCTGGTTCGCTTACTCTTATTTCTGCATTGGCTGTGTCAAAAGCAGGTAGGAGTTCCCGGTGCACAACTCTTCTAGTGTTTCTGTGAAAATTCGAAAAAAAAGCATGGCTTGTACGGGTCTGATTTCCGGCAGTAATAGCTTTTTTGCCGTTGGAGCTAGGTCAGTGGTGCTCATAAGATTGTTTAGCGCGTATTATCTGCTTCTCATCACTGGTGACCATGCTGGATTGTCAATGGAAGGATTGATGGAAACCGAAAGAAACATAAGTACCCTCCCTTTCAAGTAGCGAGGAAGTATCGGGGCAGACCATATACCACAATATCGGGGCAGACCATATACCACAATTGACGACGGCCGCAAAAAAGCGGCGTTGCCAACTGCCACGTTTTCGCGGCCGTCGGCAGGACTGGTATATAGTCTGCACCCGATACTTTCTTGTATTTTGAAGGGGAGCATGAGTCAAATCATGTTGTGGTTGGGTCAGGCTCAACGCATGTGGAATGTGAACGAAGGTTTTCAATAGTTTTCAGGTCTTGTAAATATTGGATTGTCCGAAAAGTTTCCGCCGTTTTCGGTAGCTCACTTTCAAATGCTTCATTCCTGGGCAATTTTTGAGAAACTGCCAACATTTTAGGTATCGCTAGAAAGGGCTTTTCTCGCTCCATCTAAATCTGCTTTTCATTTTTGGGCAGGAAGCAATTCCGTCTTTTCCTGAAATTTTCAATACAGCATACCCAGTAGGCTGTTTTTCACGGGTTTTTTGTTTCCTCTCAAACTTGCTCGAAAATGTGCGGAAGCAAGTAGCGATATCGCTGTGCACTTGGTCTGGAATCCGCAAAAAATATGCTGGGCAGTCGTGATTTAAATGTTTTTCTCACGATGTTGAGAGCTTTGAAGGAGTGAAGGGTGAAGGTCGGATATCGGAGGTTGACAGAGATTAACGAAGAGTTCTGAACAAACCAAATCTGCATGAAGCTATTTAGCAGATCTATTCTGAATCAGGCATAGCAAACGCGCGGACACTGAGGTGAGGGTAAAATTTTTGTAGAATTCGATAGGTGGGTGCCGCCAACGATTTTACCCACTGTTGCGCACCCCCATTTCGCACTTCCAGCTGTGTCCTAGTTTATCTAGTTGAGCTATGAAGCTCTGCTGCTAACAGTTCACACAGTAGACCTCTTGACTACTGACTCTCATTTTTCCAACCATCGTGAAGATTTCCTCGGAGAGATTGAGCATTGAAACCCAACACGGTGGTGAAACGACCTTTGCTAAATCATTGCCTATAGAACTCCAGCGCTTTCAACTGCCGTCTCACTTAAAACTGGATTTTGTAGGGAAAGATATTAGGAATGTGACAGTTTTTATCCCGACCGAAAGTGCTTTGTTTGAACCGAGATAGGCGCTTTCGAAGTTGAAGGTCAAAATCGGCGGAAACTTTTCGGACAACCCAATATGTCTCAGAAGAGTAATCTTGACACACTAGAAACCTTCTGCCTAACGACGGCTGACCTGTCCTGATATTGTCAAGAGCGTCTTTTAGAGCCTCGATACTAATTGTAATACCTCGGGTGAGTAAATAGGATGAAATTCTGCGTCCTACGGATCCCATCGCGATTTTTAGAGGAAGAAGAACGCGTGGCGCATGTCAAGAAAATTTACAAATACTGGACCCTTCTCAATTTAAACTACTGTCTTTCTACAAACTATTGCCGGACCAAACACATCATACCACATGCAACCTTGTATACCATTCAATGTAGCAAAGCTCAACTCATCTTATGCCATTCAGCATTCGCAATTAAATGATTTTGTCGCTATGGGAACGGCAACAGAAAGCGTACAAATTGCAATGAATCAGTGCTACCAATTTGTACGTCGAAGCTGCTAGCTGCTGTCGTTTTTTTCAGCAGTGGTTTTCATGCGTAATTTGTGGAAACCTACCATCTATCTCACAATGAACAACAATCAGTGTTGTTCATCGGGAAATGACGGATTCACGTCAAAATGTTGAAGAACTCTGTTAAGCTGACATAAAGTTATGGATATAAACTGAGTACTGAACACCGACAGAGTCTTGAGCCCTTCAGTCCTCTTCGCTTGCCTCTTTTGTTCTATAGCAAGTAGTAACAGGTACAGGACTGAAAAACAAATTAGGCTTCCCGGATACTGCCCATTAAAGGCAGGCCTCGGGATTAGCCCGACTAGTAGGAAGGATATTGCAAGGTTAATTGTAGAGTCTCACGTACCTAGATCATCCCAGCTTCGTCGCAGAAATTGCGCGATTAGGGCGCTAATCCTTACGAGCCTGCAACCCCCGACCCCCACACATAACACTTCCGGCCCTGTTTACATTAGGGCCTCGATTTTAGCGTTTCCAGGGGTCCTTCTCTCTTTCCTTTTCAATTTCACTTCATTACGAAATTTATTCATCACTACGATGCGTTTTTCTACACCAGTTCCATCCCAGAGTTTGCCTTTAAGGAGAAGATCATTGTTTGAATCGAGTAGATTTAGAGAATCCTCGAATCTTCCTTTTTCCCCAATCATGCCCTCTATTTCTACATTTTTGAAAATGATTTCAGACATTTCCTGCTTTCATTTACGACGTAATAACCCACACACAGATGTACCTTTCACGTACATTTTCATTCTGAAGGCTGTTCAATCCTATCCACTTTCATCTTTTCCACCTAAGGAAAGAAACGTTGGGCTATCAATGACTGGTCAAAAATCTATGCAAGTAGCACAACAATTGCACATGAAGCGGCCATCTTTGTCACTCACTGTCACATTTAACACATTCACAACGGCGCCTCTTTTCGTTTTGATGGGACGGGTGCAATCTTGTCAAAAATTCACCTCAAATCAGGGTCAACCGTCCGTTGGACAAATTCAACGAGGGAGTCGTACTTCGGATCGGTCGTATAACCGAAAGGGAAGGGGGGGGAGATCGTATTCGTTATTCGTAAAGGTCAACGTCGCAATACGTAGGTGAGAGGCACAGCTTTCGAGTGTCTGTCCAAATGTTAATCAAAAGAGTGCATGGCGCACCTCAGAGCAGAAAGGTCTACTGCAGAAGTGTCCCTATTTGACTATTTGACTGTTCACGCAGCACACAAATATGCTCTCGAGAAGAACCAATGTCTTCATACTGGACCTATGTTAGCTAAAGAGTGACCACTTGGGTAGATTGACTGCTAAGGCCTACAAGAAAAGTTTTGAAAGAAAGCCTTTGCCTTTCAACCAGTTCCTGAGAAGAGTTTAGTATCTTTCATGAAGCACAAAGCTCGTGTGATGTCGTGATATAATATTATTATTCCCCATGAAATTGAGTTCGAAGAGAGCTGTGAGTATTTGTTACCGTTACCACAAGGGACTGATGGTGAGATCTCAGCCTGACTGTTTAAAGGCTGAATCCACTGGACTACCTCTGGAAGGAGAATTTCATGATAAGAGCAAAAGTCGGACCTCCTGAGGATGTGGACCGACACGCAATTTGCGTCGAAGGATACGCACACGGCGATCCACCATGGCCTCCCCCGCAGCCCCATTGGCGTGGTACCTCCACTTCTTGGCTCTTCTCATGTCTGAGCCTCCAGCCCTTCGGCAGAGATAGCGCTAGTCCAAAGAGGACAGCATCTATGACAGTGCATCAATGCAAAAACTAGCGGGTCCAATTTTTCGATTTCTGGGCAATTTTTCTCAGTTTTTTCTTCTTCCTAGCCTCACTGGCCATCTCTAAGAATAAGGCCGATGTCAGACTTTGCGAATTGAGCGATTCGCTAGCGAATCGCTAGATCCGAGCGTCGCGCCAGCAATTCGAACGTTCACCAGCGAATCGAACTTTGCACCAGCGGCTCCAACTATGTACCAGCGAGTCGAACTATGTACCAGCGACTCAATCGTGGCGGGACCCAACGTTTAAAGGAAGCCCCACCAATTTCAAAGTGCAATTACTGTCCAGACTTACTTTAAACGTTGGGTCCGGCCACTATTGAGACGCTGGTACATAGTTCGACTAGCTGGTGCATAGTTCGACTTGCGTTCGAATAGCGGCGCGACGCTCGGATCCAGCGACTCGCTAGCGAATCGCTCGATTCGCAAAGTCTGACATAACCCCCTAATCTAGTTTCCAATGGTCTACCTTTTCATCGTAAAATCCTCCTTTGATGCTGACATTGTGTCGCAATAGCTCCTTTTTTTGAACATCGTTCAACAAGTAAGCTTTGAAATCACCCTTCAAGGACGCACCCGATGGTGCACATCTCATGGCCATTTTTGCCGCTATCCTTATCTTGTAAGAACTGCACTGTCGCTCAGAAGCTAGGGAAGATTTGTATGTGCTTTCTCAAGCAAGAATCACTAATGAACTAAACCGTGTGAGGCCCGATAAAATTCAGCACGCCGTGAGATTTCTGCGTACAGAGAAAAAACATTGTTTGGTTGGTAATTCCCGTGCTGACAATTATGCAACTAAGCCAGAATTAAATGTTGTTCGGTGTTTCTGTGCTTGCGAGCGTTTCTCATTCTGTCATTTTATTTCGTTGAGGTTTCGGTCATGGTTTTCCTCGCGTCGGAAAATAGGAGATAAATCTCATATCCCCTCCTTCGATATGAGGCAAAACTTCTCATTTATACTCCAGTTTCAATCACTCACCAACAACAACAGAAAAGAGCATGAATGCCAATTTAGAGAATTTCCCCCGAAAACCAGTTTATAATTATTTCCCCTTGGATTGATGGTTGTACCTTCCTACTTGTTTTCTACTCGTTACGTCTAGAAAAAGCTTGTATCTCCCATTACTGGAGAAGAAATCGCATTTATTTCTTCGTGACAGCTCCATATTTGTTTTCACTTCGTTTTTTGCTCACTTGCAAACCTATGACAAATCAATGAAATATATGTCCAAGCTATACTACAAGAAACACATACCCTCTGAGGAATGTTAAAAAGTTACTTAATGGGATATGCGGCTCGAACTCTCGACTTTTCGCTACTGAACGATTCACGCAGACATAATGTCTGCACCGCCTGTATGGTGGAACACACTGCGGGTGCTAACGAAGACGATCATGTGGACCTCCTCTAGCTAAGGCTACTTTCACACTTCGCGTCAGCGCGGAAGTTGCGGACAGCGCGGACGATGCGGGCAGTGCGGATACTGTGAAGAGTCAACGAGAGCACGCACGCTTCGCACACAGCTGGCACCTTTCGATCGATAATTCCATTGATTGAATCCTTTTTCCACCGAAACACAAAGGAAGAAGCCGCCAGCAGCCATAACATTAAAAGACTCCCTGTGCAAATTGGCATTAGAGAGATCATGCATCACTATGACCCACTTTCCAGACTAAAATAGACCCGAAGAATAACGTTACCATGAAATCAATAACATCGTATGGCTTTGAAGAAGTCACTGAACAATATTAGGATTACCGTACCCTTCTCGAGCAAATGCATCATAATGTTTTTGTTAACTTTTGAGTTCTATGCGGAAAACCAGGTTAAGAAGTGACGAACATTCTTTTCTCTCTTATTGGTCTCTTTCATTGTCTCCACTAGGAAACTGTGGTGTGCCTCAGTTGATAAGATTACCAACCACAAAAAAAGGTTATTGACAGAATGACTTGAGTTCTGTGGAAGGAATGGTATCAAATCACCACATGAATGTTGACTTGACGCCAAAGTATTAAATACTTAACCACCTTAAATGGCGCTGCGCTCCTGCTTGGCGTAGCGCGGCGAGCCTTATTCAGTACCCCTGTACGACTTGCACAAAATGATTCCAGTGCGAAGCACGAACAATTTGACAAGCGGTGGAACTAGGCTGCTGGTACGAAAAGTTCTAGACCATGCATGCCAGAGAGTACTATAAAAGATCCTGCAGTTTTGTACATACATATGCGCTTTGAAATTTCGATGACAAGGCCTTTTTGTGGAGAGTCTAAAAGAGAATTCAATGGGCGCACAATTTGGATGAAATTCATTGTTACAAAACTGATTGAGTCATTGAGAAGGCAAGGTCAAGAGATGATTATTTCTTCCATAGGTACAGGGTGATATGACAGATGTTTTTCCTGCTGAAGAAATATCTCATTCCGTTCTCATTGAGTAGTTGTGATTGTTCTGTAGCATCCAATGTTGTCATTGTCTCACAGTTTTTTTTTCAGATGTCAGATCAGAAGCACACCTACACTCTTCATTATTTCAATGTCCGTGGACGTGGAGAGCCGATTCGGCTAATTTTTGTTTATCATGACGTGAGTTACGAGGACCACCGGATAGAAATGGATGATTGGCCGCCACTGAAACCAGGTAGGTTACAGCTCTACGAAGGAGAGGTTCGCAGAAAAAGATAATGTTCAGCAGCGCTGGTCCTTAAAAGTGCAACTATCTATATTAGGTTGTAAAGAAAGTTGTGAAAAACTTACAATTAGTTCACACTGCTTCTGGAATTATCCTGAGCGATTGTCTTAATTTCGAAGCTTTGATCTTCCGTGGGTGCCGTATGAAAGGAGCGGTCGGTCCACGTTGCGCTCCTCCGATCAGCTAATCCAATAATGGCGTTTGCATAGCCGAAAATTAGCTTTTTCGCGAGACTTCCTGTGCGAACTTCGGCTACTGATCGCCCCACGAGAGGGGCTCAGAATCAGCTCCGTGATAGAATAGGGACCATTTCTCATGTAGCGGTTTCAAGATGGCTCAAACCTCTGCAGCAGGACTTTGGTCCATCTGAAGCAACGCACGACTACTGCCCATGTTGACCTTGTGCGCGCGGGTGCGGGACTTTTGGCTCGCCCGGGGCTGCGCGCGGCAATCAGCGCGGCAATTTCGGACATTCCTCGATGACCTTGCCCGCGATTGACAAGAGCACAGATGATAGAGAACGGTGCCTGACTCGGCTTTGAATCCACCCTCCTTTGGATTCAAAGACAGTGAGCTTAAGACTAGGCCCTGGCGGAATTTAAGGGGGAAGCGCGGGGGGCGGTGAGCCGACTGCAATGTGAGCCAATGTAACATGCTGCGGATGTTTCACCTTCTGCAAGCGCGACGTGACAACGGGAATGTTTCCCGCGCTGCTGCAAATTCGTAGGTGAAAACTTATACAGTCCTTCAATAGAACGCAATTGCGGTAAATATTTCATCAATTAAAGGCTAAATTTGTGAGGGATAAGGTTCTAGTTTAAGGTCAATAACGAAATATGCAGCAGCTGAACCGGTGTAGTGTAGTAAGTTGCACAACGTGGCCAAAGTTTGAATTTGTGAAGTCACAGTAGTCATGAGCTGTTGTTCAGGCAAGAGAGCGCAGGTGGTAGCAATAAATCGGGGCGATTTGATAGACTGAGTACAGGTACACCGTAGGCGCGAAATTCAATACATTCCACACCCGCATCGCTGCGGAGTTTGCCACGCAGTCTGCCACGCACGACCACGGACGAGCCAAATGTGCGTTGCCCTGTCCGCGCTGTAATCGAGGATGATTTGAGGCAATCGTCACACTGGCGGAGTGTTCTGTTTGCTTCCACACGCGCGTACTCTAAGCTGTTTGAGAAGTAGACAACTCTTGATATGCGGTCAATGGGTGCCGCACAATTTCAAATGGTGGGCGTCTACACATTTACCTCTTATCTCACACAACGATGAACGCTGCGGCACGGGGCCGCTGGCGAATTCAATATCGGAATAGGGCCGGCATTGTTCATGTGTGACGTTCTGTATCCAGGATTGACAATGAGAAGCTACCCACCGCTAGCTGATCGAAATGATTGGGCAAAACTATTGGAAAACAGCGATAAACAAACAACAGCGACAGCGCGTCTACGCGTGTCTTCGGTCTCATGCGGAAAAATTCTCGAACTAGGCTGGACGGCGATTACCCATCCGCCACATTCGCTGAATCTGTCTGTACACGCATTTCACCGTTCCTGTCGCTCGCTCATCATCTGGAGAACAAAAAGCTCGACGACGAAAAGGGCAGCAAATCTAACATTCAAAAAATCTTTCGACAAGAACTTCTAATTTCTACGAATCTGGGCTCGATGGTTGGTGTGCTGTTGATCACTCTAACGGTCAGTATGATGGGGATCACAGAACAAATGCAAAATAGAAGAACAATTTTCAAAAAAAGATGTGGGATTTTTCAAGATTTTCTTTCCTACCTCATAGATCTCCCACCATATTAATTTGTCGGAATGCAATTCATAAAGATTTTCTGGAACCTTAGAACGATCGCTACTCCTACATTGCGCTCCGAACGACGGGAAGCCGAGATGGAGACGAAATTCTCTGAGTGTCTCAAATTGTTACCTCTCCACTTTAGTAGCAGCTTTGTCGACTACAGAGGTAGTTATGGCAGCTCAAAGATGGATGTAGAGAAGGAGTGTGAACAGCTAATGAAGAAGTAGCAAAAAAAATCAAAGCAATAGCTAGAGTGAAGGGCTCTTCTCGTTTTTCTCCAAAGCTGACTGTGCTGCGAGCTAGAGACCGAGCTTCGAGGAGAGTGAATATGTGGGAAAACATATCGAAGAAGAGGACGCTGACACCACTGCACCTACATATGTAAATCACTGCTCGCCCACTACTGGAGGCGACTTTCTGATTGCGTAATGTCCCTTTGGACACATCCAACGCAGGGGAAAAGAGACAGGAAAAGATTTTAGGCCGGTGTTAGACTGCGAATCCAGCGAAACGCGAGCGAATCTCTGGATTCGAGCGATGCAGCAGCGGTTCGAGAGATGCACCAGCGACTTGACAGTGTTAAAGTGGCGGGTTCAGACTTCCGCCACTTTCAAAGGAACTCCCGCCACTATACTAGGGTGACGCATTTATTTGCTGTGAGCATTTGTTCGTTGTGACGTTGATTACTTTCGATTCGCTGCCGCCAACGCATCGATGGACATCGCCCTAAGGAGGAGAAGCAAAATAGAAAGTGAGAACCAAACAACTAGCTCTAGTACAATACATTACAAAGATAGATGAAGGAACGTACGAGAGAAATAGAGAGCCGTGAAGGAGCGCATAACATTCTTGAGTTGCAAGCTAGGGTTTTTGTCCTGCTGAAATTGCTGAAATCATCCGTCGCCACCCTAGTGGAATGATAGGCTCAATTGCACCGAGCGGAACTCCACTTTTGGGTGGATTTGACCGTCGCATCGTAAGCGTTGATACTATAGCCACTTATCTCGACATCACTTCACAGCTGAACGACAGCTAGGACAGGTTAGATCATTAAAGGAATCCTTCCCGGACAAATCAATTCTTTTTCACCCATGAATACCTTAACACATTGACGACAATGCGAGTTTTGGTGTTTTTGGCCGTGTGGTACCGACGCAATTTCGCGACCGCATTTATCGCTTTATACATATCCCCCGCACGGTCCGACAAGGCCCATTTTTGGGAAGTCGGACGAATTAATAACGTCAAAAAGCGGTTACTAAGAAAGTTAGTTTATATGATAAAAGTACAAACAAAGTGGTTCCTCCAGCAGTAGTTTTGATTGAGTAAACGCCTGTTTAGGTTTATAAAAAGGATCAAATTGAAGACGTTGTTGAAACGTGTTTAGATACTATTCTCCACAATAAAACCTGGAACTTCTTACAACTTGGCAAATTTGTCGTCCTCAAAGTTTAGACCAAACATTTCGATACCTTTAACAATCTTACTTCCTTCTAAAGAGATGTTGTGAGTTTGAGCTGAATTGAAAAGATCACGGCTCTTAAAAAACCTTTGTTGAATTGAAGCATATTTAACTATTCCATGGACCACAACGTTTATAGTTATATCAATATCCGATCCATAAGATAGCAACAAAAAACCTCGGAAAAAGTCGTGCATCTGCGAAAAAATAATAATGGAGAAGGTACGGGATACATATCCCCCGCACGGTCCCACTTGGCCTGCAAAGCACGGGATATATATCCCCGCGCTGTCGTCAATGTGTTAGTAATACCCCTTGTGATCCACCGTCCACGATAAGAACGAAAAGAACAAAAAATTGCATCCGTTTGAAGCAGCTCGGAAAACCGGGGAGGCTGGCACGCGTTCAAATTACCGCCGGACATATGTCACAAATGCTAGCGGCGAGAATATGGTTCTCTGAATGAGTTCACTAGGAACTCTTTTTGACATTTTGACTTACTGTGCTAGCATGCTACACTTCTACTACCACTTATTTTATCGATTGTTTTGTCTCCATTCTTCAGAATCGAATGCTTTCACACGATTCTTTCATTGATAGGTTTGATACGTAGACGCCCCAATGCGCACCTTCCATGCCCCGCCTTTGGCTCCGCCCGAATTGCCTTCAAAAGTCCATGGACTGGGTTTTCTTGAGTTTGTTTTTCTTCGGAGACCGAATCTTTTTCCGTGAAACACATTCATGTTGGGGGAAAGAATGCAAGAAGTTCCCGGGAAGGATTCCTTTGAAAGGGAACCTGATTGGTTTGCGAAATTTCAAATATCAAAAAGGATTATGTGTTCTCGGTTATGATACTATAATTACTCTCCTAGACGCTCCAATGGGAAAAGTACCATATTTGGTGGTGGACGAAGGCAAACTCAAGTTGGGTCAAACGCTAGCCATCTGCAGATATCTTGCCAAATCACTACGACCTACCAGTTGTAAGTACTTTCTGATTGATTCTGTTGATCGAATTTTTCCCGCTAGATGTGCTATGATTAAGAAAGTGAAGCTGAATGTGGTCTGTTGGGACCACAAATTATCATCGATGCATGGAGCTTTGTACAGGCTTTCCTTTTGATGTTTTTCTCTAAGAACAGACGTCTTATGAGCCGAAATGGGGGCCTTCAGTCTTTGACTTCCTTAATTGTCAGCGTTTTGAATTTCGATGATGACAGCGCTGCAAGGGTACGACAGTTTACGAGAGCGACTGATCCGTTGAACTGGAGACGAGACTACACATGAGAAATCAGACTCTCCATTCCTGAGTCGCTATTTTCTACTAAGCACGATACCCAGGGGAAAGTCTGGTTGTCTCACATTTCTACGTCTCAGGGTGTCTACAGACTTTGAGCTGGTCTTACGGTCCCCCTCTCTATAATCCCTTGTTCACAGAGACTAACTGCGAGCGCTAATTAGTGAGGGTGTGTTGACCGTCTTAGGCCGATGTCAGACTTTGCGAATCGCGGAGTACGAGCGATGCACCAGCGAATCGGGCTGTGTACTAGCGAATCGAAGTATGCACCATCGAACGATGCACTAGCGAGTTAAACCATATTCCAGCGGATCGAACGATGCACCAGCGACTCCACAATGGCGGGACCCAACGTTCAAAGGAATCTCGCCACTTTCAAACAATACCCACTGTCCGATGACTGTTTGAAAGTGAAAGGACTTCCTTTAAACGCTGTAACAACTGTTGGCACTGGAGAGCCAGCACGTGCAAATGTGCTGAACGCGTAACGTCGAATTGGTTTCATGTGAGACCTTTTCAGAAAATTACACAAGGCTCCGCAACCGCCATGTACTTTGTTAAAAGAGCACCTCCGGTATCACCTATTGGGGCAGATCCTGTCCTGCAGATAGGGAGGAACAGCTTTTTCGTGGACGACACCGTCAATCCCTATATACCCTACTACGAACCTTACACGCGAGCGAAGAAGATTACCAATGCTACTTGAGTATAAGTTAAGGACAAAAGGAGTGCTAACAAGTGCTTCTGTTCTATAAGGATACCTTGGCAGAACGAAAAATTATCATCCAATCACAAGGAAAACGAGTCAGGACTAAAAGACTGCTCAATACTGAACTCAGTGAATTCTTTTCTTTTCGAAGAGCTATTGAGAAGCGGTTGTCTTCTGATAACTGTAGACAAGCTGTGTCAGCTACCGCGTACAGCTCTAGAGAGTGTTTTCAAACGACTTCAGAAGACACTCGTCGTTCAGTTTACCTGGTCGATCGAGCTTGCGCTTTTTTTCTCGAGTGTACGCAAATCGGCAACCAAATGTTCACCATGTCGTGAAAGGCACTCTGGAGCTCCATCGTGCGACATTTGCCACATCGCTTCCACTGATGCATTTTTGGGTTCCAGAATCAAGTGCAGCCAAACATATAATTACTTTCAGTCAAGTTTTTTTTTTCTCATTATCTTACTTTTTTCTTTACCTCAGCTATAATAGCTGCAAAAGACAATAGTAGTGATGCTTCGGAACGATCGTCGACTAAGGTTTTCACACGTTTAATGAATGTTCGAAATTTCTCACAGAGAATTTTCAAACATACAGATGAAAGTGGCCAAAGACTTTTCCGACAGCTTAATATGTACAAATGATCTAACTGAGATTGCGTTTATTTTGCTCGTGAATATATCTTTTGCTTTCACCCAGACTTCGCTGGTGCAACAAAATCAGAATCGGCCAAGTGTGACATGTATGCGGAATCATTTATGGATCTCTTTACCATTGGAGTTGAGCGACAATATGAGCCGGATGAAGCGATCAAGGTATACCAACATGGATTATTCAGAACAAAGCTCGTACAATGATGTACATTTCTAGGAGAAGAAAGATGCTGCATTTGAGCAACAGTATCCTGAGCGCCTGAAAATATTGGAAGATCATTTGAAGGAGAATGGAGGAGAACAATTTGTCGGAAAGAAGGTGGAGCCGTTCATTTTTTTTTTGATTCCGGTCCATCAACACGTTGACGGCATTTTTGTTATCCATTTTTTTTTTGATTTCGGTCCAATAACACGTTGCCGACATCGCGCGTTTCGGCTTTTTTGACCGCGTGGGGCCGAGGTGATTTTGCAGGGGCCGCCGCACCTCCTATTAACCCTGGATTTTTAGCTGTATACACGCAATATTCGTATTGATAGAATGCTTTCATTGTTGTCCAATGTATTCAACTTGTCGGAAGCGACAGTAATGGAATGTCGAAAAAATAAAGTGTCATGGCTACAGAAAGGCAAATTTTGCATACTTTTGCTTTAGCGATACCAAATTATTTTGAAATTGGTTGCTTCAATGAAAACGTATGTCTTGACAAGCGAGTAGGTTGCGTTAACTTCTATTATTCTTTTTCATCTATGTATTCACGTGAATGAAAAGAAAATGAGGAATTAGAAGAATAGTAACTTTTGTAAGGTCCGAAAAAGCTCTGCCAAACTAAAGAATATTTGACCATTCTGTGAACCACTTGGCTTATGGTTATGTTGATGTGTGGTCTACAGAATGAATACAAAAAACCTGGGTAGAACTCGGGCGTGTGCGAAAAAAAAAACAAATACACTGGTGTGCAAAACTTAGGGACCAAATAGATTAGGTGGCATAACTTTTCAACAGTTCAGTAGAACTGGATGAAACTTTGCGACCATGATGCTAAAGGTCTTCTAATTACGCCCTATGCACAGCACCTTATACATCGCGCTGTACGCCTGAACCTGGAGCCAAAGAGACCGGCCACGAGGTACGACAGGGTTGGCGGAACAGGAGAAAAAGGAATGTACTGACCACGGAGGAGGCTTTGTGGAATATAGTGTTGTTCTTAATTACAGCAAGTCTCGGAGGCAACACTAGCACGACTTCACGCGAGGAAGGATCACTGGGAAACTGGGAGAGGGAGGATGTATCGAGGAGTGTGGTGTTGCTCACAATATTGTTTTGTGGGCTTGGGGAGCCATAATGACCACAGCCACTGGTGCTCATAGAGGAGGAGATGGTGAATCACGAACATCCGCAACAGCGGGCGACTGCTACGCTTTGCAACAGGCAAAAATTAACCCACGTCAGTCGCAAGCTGCACTTACAATAACATTTATCAGGATTGTGAGGCATGTAATCCCAGGCTGATCAGTGGTACAGTGACCGTATAAGCATGATCTCTCTAAATGACCAACAGTATCTGGTGTTTCTTCAAACCCCGCGCATCGGTACTAACATTTGCTAGGTGCCGGGACACTAGCGATGGACCACCGATTTGGTTAATCGCGTTCTCATCTCAGTTAAGATCAAATTGGCTGTGAATTGTGATTTTGGACTCACCCGCACGTGGCGAGAATAGGAACACGTGATGCGCCCAGGACCATCGTTTAACGTGATTTTTAGATAGTCCATTCGATATGGTGTGGGTAGGCATAATGTTGCAAAGGCATGTCAACCTCCCAACTCCTGGTCGCAGAGTGCTTTCTGATCGACGTTATTATGACGTTATACTCTTCACTTAGGTGCATCTTTTCATGAGTGTCTTTGACCTCAGCTTCAATCGTATGGAGGAAAAGCTGCGAAAGCATCGAGCAGCCCAGGTGGAAAACTCTTAAAAAGCGGGGATTTCCGGCGATTGATGAAGTCTACCCGCTTTCCCGAGTCAAATTCTATGGGGCACGTATGGCATGCATTCAGGAGAGCTGTTGTAGCGCATCCCCGTCCGCCAACAAGTGTCCAGCAGTCGTCGATCGCGGTCTTCAAAGAATGGAGCGCTTCTCTGCAAGAACTTTCAACCAACCTTTTGCCAGTATTGAAGCTCGTGGCAAAGCATGCTTTGCAATCCGTAGTGTTAATACACCCCATAAGGAACCAGCTTCCCTCTTCTGAATGCCTACCATGAGTTGGAATAGCCTCACCCATCGACCGCTTGAGACAGGGTATTCGAAGGAAAATGTCTTTTCTAATCGTCCCGTTGCGCTTTTCTGGTAATAACTCTCTGCACTGTATCGCAACATTCACTACTGTGTATGTGCCAAATTTGATCGACCTAGGTTAGCTAGCAACCAGATATCATGCGAAAGTTACTTCGGTCCCTAAGTTTTGCACACCAGTGTATATTGGGTGTGGCATACAAATTTACTTGCCACAATGTCTAACGTGGTGCGAAAATGGCGGCATACATAGTTGCCGCGCTGTCCTCAAAGTGTTAATGGTATCTGATCTTCTTCTCCATCTCCCTCCACTCACTCATCAGTGGTTCGTACCGTTCGGTGCATGTCAAAGGGCGCGGTTTTTTACTGAGGACAAACGTAACCTGATCTATTTAGACGATACTTTCACACTATTCTGTTGACTTCTATCGGGGTCAGACTTCACGAATCGACGGATTCCATCGCCGTTGGGCGTTTTGTCAGCAAATCGAGGGGTACGAGCGATGCGCCAGCGAATCAGCGACTGTATTCGCTAGTACGAACCTCGAACCACCGAAGCAACATTCGCACCTCACATAGAGCATCCATAAGGGGACATCTGAGAAATATTTTGCCGTAAAACTTACACCAACAGCGGCATTCTGCGCGACGAAAATTTTCGTGATGTGAGTCCCAGGCAGACTAACTCATTCTTGCCCCCCCCCCCCTCCCCTGCATGTCAATTTGACCAGCAGTTCTTCATCGTTTTGTAACCGAGGAATGACCTCACGCAAAATTCTAATTTTTAGACCATGACAAGGCTTTTACGTTATAAAACTGGAAGCTTCTGCACTCCTTAGTGGACCCGATCGAAATGCTCAGACTAACAAAACTTTGTTCTTCTCACTATAGCTGAAATAAATTTCAATGCTATCACAGTTGCACAAGCGGATTTTTGATTGAGCTGGCTTCAGATACTCTGGTGCGACCTTGTTGCGTTATGCGTACTATCAATGATGGAGGAACTGAAGCCTGATCTTTTGGACGGTTTCCCAGATCTACAGACATACTACACAAATATGCGTAATCTGCCTGAAATCAAGGAATATATCGAAAACGCGTGGCCGCCAGCTGCTACAAATACAACGGAGTAGATAAAGCACATACTAAAACCAAGTTTGTCTGGATATCTACTAATGTATAAATTAGTCAGTTTGCATCTGTACGATATCCTTCTATTTTATAAAGCGCTAACTTGGTGTGT
>KZ345184.1:187724-201532 GCA_002352805.1 Teladorsagia circumcincta
GAGTGTGTGTGTGTGTGTGTGTGTGAGTGTGTGTGTGTGTGTGTGACCGAGAATTCATAGCTCGTTTAGCAGCGGTCGCCAGGAACTGATTTCAGGATATGATATAGGTAGTGGAACGGAAACATATTTGATAGGGGACAAAAGGTGATAACGGATGATAAGAGCTGATAGGAGGGGCCAAAACGCTAATTTCGCGAAATTCACAGCGAGTGTCCTTGCAGCGGTGAGCTGTTGGTTCTGACAAGTGATGTGGAGGGTGGAACGGGAACATGTTTGGTGGGGACAAAAAAGGATAACAGCTGATAAGGGCTGATAATAACAATATGCGTAAGGACATAGAGGGCAAAAATCAGAATTGAATCAGATTCTAGATTACGCATTTTTTAATATCACATCATTTGCGATGCTTTCACATGCACCGAGCACCACTCGACCGCTACCTTCCTGAAGTTTCTACGAATGAATGGTGGATCTTCAGAATAATCCTAAATAAATACCGGGTATTTCTAGAGCAACATCTTCAGTAACTACTATTTGACCGCTCAGTTGTCGTGACGTTCAATGCATGGCTTTTGTTTTCAGCATAAATGGAAGCAATCCATGGAATGGTCAGCTGACGCATCTCACGAGGAAACTTATTGCTTAGCGGTGGAACCTAACGCTCCACCATCTGCTAAGGTCTGCTTACGCCTTCAGTACCATGCACGCAATAGCGTGCGGTGCCGAGCTGGTTATTTCATACCGTCCTATGATACCACTATTGTTCTAGACCAAGTTAAATACTTGTGCAATTGATATTGGCACAGCAAGTGCGTGGCAGCAGCGCCGCTGTGAACCTTGTTGGTCCTTGCGCTTACGACCTTCTCACCTCATTTCGAAGCTATTACGAGCCCCTGCCGAAGATATCCCCGACCGTTGTTCACCCTGCTTGGGCTATCGATGTTTTGCATTGGCATGATTGTGATAGCATCCTCAACGGCTATATAAACACCTACTAAGTTCGCTCTAGATCATTTCACACGATATGGAGTGGCAGCTGAAGGAGAGTAGAGGAGGGTGGGGGGGGGGGTAAGGGAGGATAAAAGCCAGCAGATACGGGATACGCGCGGAATATGTGGAGCTCACTTGTCTTATCATAACTCTGTACATATGTGGCACTGAATTCTAATTAAGGCAACCCCGCGGTCGTACAGGCATGGTTGCTATCAATAATGGAATGAAAATGAAATGTTCTGATTTTCTGATACCCTAATACTTATACCTGATCGACATTATTCGGGAAACCAAACGGTTTAGCGATCGACTCTGTTTCTTTTGATTAGCAATTAGCAATTAAACATGCTCTCTCATTGAACACTTTACTTAGCTCACCATAGCCGTAGCCGTTCATACCTCACTTGTGATTACTTTTATCAGTGCCCTCATCGCTCTCTATCACTTTATGTTACCCATCGTCGACTTACTGTCACCTTAGCCATCTAGAACTGTAGGTGGTGCATCATGATTTTAGAGAACATAATCAATTCTGCCACACTTACATTTAAGGGCCTTGCTAGTCCATGTCGATCGCTATTTCTATCTACCCCCCTCCTTCCATGTCTACGTCCGACATCCCCCCCACCGTGTATTGGAAGAGCCAACTTTCAACTGCCCTCGTGAAGAGGAGATTTGTGGACTCACGCCACTTATCAACTCTTATCAGTTGGTCCCACTTTCAAATGACCACACACCATCTGTATTCCCGTCTGTTACCTTGCCATTTGTAAGAACCAACCTAGCAGGTCATTGCAAAACGCACAACAAATCATTGGTACCAATATCCTGCTCCCTTATCAGCTTTATCAGTATCTACTATCACAAATCGCCCCACATCGTTATTCCCATTAGACCCCTACCGTATTTGTGAACCACTTTTCTACTGTGACCGCGAAGGGCTCCATGCATTAGGTTGAGTCATAAGTAATTGCCGATTTCTTCATACCCGCACCATCTCTCCCAAACGATGTTTGAGTTGTTCCGCGCAAAGGAGTATGTAGCGACCTAAGTGTCCTTTCATAATACGAAATTCCACCGTACGTGCTCGTCTGCAAGGAGAAATAATGCTGTCCATTTCAATACATGTTCGTCACCGTCTACTTCGCGAATTCCGTCTTGGGTACTCAGCAAGTGGAGCCCGTCGGAATATTTGTGAATCAGGAGGACCAGGCTCGCTAAAGGAGAATATCTGTTGGATTCGGATCAGGAAGCTCCCTCAAGGTGGCTACGGTCCTGAAGATTTGGACACCCAGTGACCGTAGATACTGGACGCAAGCAAGAAGTTCTTGAAGGCAACCCGACATCAGTGACCGTCAAACTGCAGTAGACCTTCAGTCTTCCCAGTGTACCATGTGTTGCTCCCTCTGAGCCATGGAGAAATAGTATACACTGGGAAGATGGAATTCTCAAGTGTTGGACGAGGTGGCTTGGAGGGCCTATGTGAAGATCTCCCAAAACTCGCTGCCTAGATCTCGTAATTCCGAATAGCTTGGCAAGCGGCCAGTGGGCTTAGGGAATGCGTACTCTACTCGAGCAACATACGAAGACATCAGAGGGAACACGCAACTCAGTAGCGACAGCGAACCGCAATAGGTGAACTTCACCCGGAGTACTTTCTTCTCTGAGATTGTAGGATTGCTTCATTACCTTCTTCAAGCAATACCACCAGTACTAGCGCAGACACCCAGTGATTACGGCTGAGTAGACTCGCTCCGGGTGAAGCAAACGTGAGGTTTAAAACACATGAAATTGTTCCAGTGCGCAGCAGCTCGTCACCCACATAAAACGAGGGAATGTCAGAATACTGAACAAAAACATGGCCTCATTGTTTTCCTTGCTCTTTATAATCCACTAAGGTGTGGCAATCAAACACCAGTTGTTCCGCTTGCTTGGTCGTTTCCTTACAGGGAAAGACTACGAAGATCGCGAACACTTCAAAACTGACATCCACAAATTCTTAATGTTGAAGATTGCTTATTTCTGTGAGGGAGGTATCCTATCACTCTCGTGCAGATAGAGGACACCTGTAGACAGCTGTGGCGAATACGGCACTCAATCAGGATAGTTCAAAAGAAAGTTGTGAACTTCTGAAATTTTTGGTCAAAACGGCAATTACTTATGACTCACCTAATAATTGACAGCACTCACATTTTAGTCCTCCTTATCAGCCGCTATCAGTTGTTATAACTTCCGGTCACCCGCCATACGTGTCACGTCTCTCACTCTATACCATATGTAAAAACCAGCGCGCTCCATTGATGTGACATGGGTTATGAATTTCGTGACGCACACATACACAGACAGATTTAGAGCTTTATATATAGTATGGATTAGTGGGTCCTCTTTGCGATCTCGGTTCCCGTATTTCTAACTAGAGTCCCAGGCTTTATCGATATATCTAGTTCTCGATTTAAAGTTCCACGGGGAGTTCGATGTCTTTCCTGGTAAGTACACAGGCGCCCAAAATGCTATCATGCAATCTTCCAACAATTACTCAACGAATTAACCATTTTCTGATTACCATCAAGAAAGAGGAGAAAAACAGTGCTGATTAGAGTGATGCAGACTTACTAGAATTTTGTCAGCGAGAGTAACCTGTCGAGTGCTATGTTTAGGAGCACTACTGATGAGAATAGAAAGCCGGCAAGTGGAAGTAGATGCCAATATGTGCAGAGATCTTGCCGCATTTCGTGATCGGGCATGCTCAAATAAGAGCATCATATTTGTATATATCAAGAGAAATTTAATATAATTTTTGAGAGAATCTCAAAGAAGCCTCACGGACATTCTCTACTTTTCTGAAAATGGTGTATTTTAAGGACGCTTCTTCATCTGTCATGGAGATGCTGCATGCCTATTGATGCTTTTCGTTTACGAACAATTATTTATTTATTTGTATCAAACATTGCTTAGCGCAAGAGGGAGTTCGTAGCTAGGGTCACTTACAGAACATTGACTGTTCGAGCTTTTAGTACATGGTGCTATTGACAGGAACAGACTTTTCTGATTTTGATGGGTTGGGGATCGAAGACAGGCAAACACCCTGAAAACTTTACAAACGCAGTACACGTTTATGGAAAATGCCTTCCCTCCAGGCGCACTGTGTCTGCGATGCAGCTCAATAACGTTGGTTAACAAGAAAATGTGGGGACAACGTAGCATACATGTCAATCAACTTTAGAGGCTAGCTATATGCTTTCTCATTGCTCTTACGGGTAAATTCAAATTTCTTCAAGGCATAATCTTCTGAAGGGCGAAAGTGGTATAACGGCAATCGGCACGCTTACCACGCGTACGGTCCTGAGATCAAATCCTGCGCCGTACGCCGTCCACGTCAACCAATCCCCATCCCTCCGGGATCGGTTAGTTGGTACCAGACTTTTATCGGAGGACCACTTCAGCTGCGCACGCAATCGCGTGCATTACAAGGGAGTGCAATAGTATAAAACAGGGTCACCGGTATTTTCGTGGCAAAATCCGTCCACCTCGGTAGCGCCTCATCGTCCAACTTTTTCCACTTCTTCCCTCTTTGAACCTACCTCTAGTATTGCGCGGCAGACTCCGCATCTCGCTGCACTAATAGCATTTGGCAACTTCCTTCGCCAACCCTTCCCCGCTTTTTTCCAACCTAGGGTCCTTCTTTGAACCTACAAATAGTGTTACATGCCGGATTCCCAATGCTCCTACGCACTCCCCACCCACCAATACCTGCTAAACTGTGTTCCCGGCTCTCTCCACTTTTTCCCGCTTCCAGGACTTCCTGGAACGGAGTAACAACGTTTCCTGGATAACTCCGCCCACTTTTGTGCATGTCCCGTTCACCTATGGCACTGGACCTCAGTTTCTTTGCTGACATCTACCCATTTTTCCCGGTCTCTGGAACCCCTGGAGCAAAGTTATAATGTTCAGTGGATTACTCCGTCCACATTGATGCGCGCTTAAACCATTCGTGACAATGTCAGCCACCGGTGGCTGACGCGAAGATGCTCACCTCGGACCATGTCAGTCACCGGGAGCTGACGGGCTTTAAATGAAATTTTGGAACACAATAGGAGGCCTTCAGTGTCAGCCACCGGTGACTGACATTGCTCAATTGACTTTGCCGACGCTGGTCCGAACGGGCAGTCTTCGGAAATCTCATTTACTTCACCACCTCGATCCTTTTTCCCCGGCCTCCAGAACTTATTGGAACTGAGTTATAATGGTTGGTGGATAAGTTCGCCTACTTTTGTGCATGCCCCACCCTCCGATAGCAGTTGACCTCCCTCCCTTCGTCAACCCCTATCCACTTTTTTGCCAGTTTCTGAGTCATCTCGGAGCAGAATTATAATGTTTAGTGGATAACTTCGCCCACTTTTGGGCATGCTCCGCCCAGCGATAGCAGTTGACTCCCCCTTTCCGTAAACCCCTATCCACTTTTTTACCTGTCTCGGGGACTTCTTCAAACCGAGTTAAGCCTGGTAGTAAGCTCCGCCCACTTCGGTGTATGCTACGCCCAGCATTAAGATTTGAACTCTCCTTCTCCGCTGACCTCAATCTACATTTCTGCCTTTTTTCAAAGTCATCTCGGAGCCGAATTATGAGATCTCGTAAGAATCGCAATTGAGCTGTGAATTTTCGTGGCAAACCCCGCTCACTTTGGTGCATGCTTCGCCCACCGATTGAAGTTGACCTCGGTTCTCCAACCTCTACCAATTTTCTACCGCCTCCTTGACATCTTGGAACCGAGTTATGAAATTTTGTGGGAAACTCTGCCCACTTTCGTGCATGCTCCGCTCGCCAAAGCAGTTAACCCACTTCCTTCCGTCAACCTACCCACTTTTCCCCTGTTTCCGGGGCTTCTTGGAACCGCGTTATAGGCCTGGTTGCAAACTCCGCCTACTTCGACGTGGGCCACGCTCAGCACTGGTATTTATGTTCCCCTCCTCCTTCAAGCTCTATCTACTCTTTTTTTCCGGTCTCTAAGACATCTAGGAGCCGAATTATGAGATCTTGTCGGAAACGCCACTCGCTTAAGAGCACACTCCGCCCATTGTAGGCGGACCTCCGTTAATCCACGTTATGCTCGGCACACCAAAGACATCTCCTTCCCACACCAATCTTTTTCTGCTCTGCAGGCTTTCTCCCAACCGAGTTATGAATATTTTAATTGAGCACCGCTTTTTTAGGGAACGCCCTACCCACCGAGGGAAGGTCTCCTCAATTCAATTTGGCTTACCAACGCACACCCAAACCCACTTTTGTCCCATCGGAGGCTGTTTTGTGACCGAATTTGAAATCATTGTTCTCAACACCGCTTCTTTCAATGCTCGCCACGCCTAATATGAGCGGAGCTCCGCTTAGTTGATGTAGGTTTTTTACTCCTCGAGATATAGTACCCCCATCCCAAATGACCCAGACCCTGTAGGTTGTTGTTCACTTAGTACCGAATTTCGTGTAAGATTGACAGACAGACAGACAGATAGACAGACTTAGCGCATTATATATAGTAGGGATAAAGACACTGACTTGTACATCGGCTGACCCTCGCAAGTCATTGCATAGGCCACATCCCATTCAAATTGCCACTGCGAATGTTCAAATGGAAGTCGAATACGTGCCGCATCTCAAAAGAGACTGATCAACGGCAAATGCTTTGTCCTTCAACCTTCTTATGCTCGGCAAGCATGCGCTTTTTTAGTCCACCTTATAAAACCCGCAGCGTACTGGAGAAAGCTCTTATTAAAAGGTGATGTACACACTATCCACTCTCTGTCAACTCTCTACGTGGCCCTCCTGCAAAGGTGCTAGGACAACGTGACAGTGGTTCGGTTGAGCACTACAGACCCGACAAGTTGGCTGTTGACAATGCTTATGAACCTGAAACTTTGTATTAGGTTGTCCCATAAGTAGTGTCGTAGTGTCGTTCTTATTCAAAAAAAATTAGCTAAATTCCCATGTTTTCATATAAACTAATACATCGTTCGGAATAGAATTGCCCGCTCTACAAAATGCTATGTTTCGCTTTCATATTCGTTGCGCGTTGGCAAATTTTGGGCCTGCGAAATGAGAGGTTCAGTCGACAAAAATTAGCCAAGCCGACAGCTAGCTCTGTCGTAAGTCTATTTCCCCTTAGGAAAAATCAATCGGTGATGTATCCTTTACTTATTCATGACCTCTTCTGAACAGTCTCAGGGTTTCAGAAAAAGCCTTCCCGCAGTTCTTTTTGAATTTGTTTTTTTCTGGCCGACCGATAATTCATAGCAACTTTCGAAGTGAAATTTTATCTCCTGAACGCCATTGTTTTACATGAAGTGATGTATCATTCGTGAGCGCCTTTACTGCTATATGGCTTCTCCGTTACACTTCATCCAATGGTAAGTGCTGCTTATGCGATTCAACGCGGCAAGTTTCGAAGGAGGAACAATCCCGAGACTACAAGCATTCTGACTCTGGGAGTCCTTGTGCTTGCGCACAGTTGCTACAATTCTTCTAGAAAAGTGTTGTCTCTGGCCAAACACAGTCATGTGGTATACATTTTTGTTCTGGAATGCCGAAATTTAGCAAGGAATTTCAGATACATCCAAACGACATTTTCATTGCAACAGCCTAATAAGAAACTCGAAAAATTATCAAGGGTCAGGATGGCATAAAAATTACACCCAACCCTGTTTTTTATTAGTGACTCACACAAGGAGAATTGATGAAACTTACAAATTGTACGATATAACCATAACATACTGAGCAACCATGTGCAAAGAGTTGGCAAACGAATCCAATCCGATAAGTATGTTGCAAGCACTCCGAAGGTTTCTGAACATGAGAGAAAAAAAGATAAGGATGGAATTCAGCGTATAAACTCGTCCCTCTATTGGAAGCAATCCACGGGATTAGGCTCACTACTAGGAACCGTGTCGCAAACGAGCTTGTTGGGTCCGTACCTATAGATGTCGTGTCAGCTCCGTCACACAAAAATGCACGGTTAGGGTGCTAATCGCTAAGGACTTGCTATCGCAACTTTCCCCACCTGCTGCGATTGATATACAGATCAGAGCACACTCTCATCCAGCGTGCTTTCTCGCAAGTTTTGTCTTCGTTGGTCGATCTCTGTCTCCGTTGTGCCACATTGTAACTTACTTCAGAAGAACCCCCTCAGCAGAAGTCAACTCGAAGAGTCATTCATTGGGTGAGAGAGTAGCAAACGTGTAGCACAGTCGTGCCATTTTCGCGGCTCGAGAATGTGCGACAACTGCGCTAGGGTCCTGCAAGACTGGCTTTTGGCAACTAATCTTGACCTTTGGACGAATTACATTTTCTGCGAGTCCTTGCGTGACTGCGGGTCCTGGCGCGATTGTGTGTGAACTGCGCCGAGTCCGAAAGAATATTGCTTGTATTTTGATTGCTTTTACTTGCCTGAGCCGTTGAATTATCATATTTCTTTATTTGTATTGGCGTCTATGTCTAGCGTATGCGCTATTGCAGCTGCATTGTAATGCGTACGAGTTCAAACAGCTCGTGCGACACGCCTTTCCCTCATTTCAAGGGGAGTTCTTGTTTAAGGACTTCGTCGGCGGTTGACTTTTGACCATTTGCAATCAACTCGGCATCCACAGTTTCACTACCGACCCCACCGAGTCGATCTGGGGGTGTGCTTTGGTTTTCCGAGGCTTAGAGCCTCTTTTAGGGTTTTTGATGATTTCGTTTGTTTTCTCTTCAACTTTCAGTTCAACCCGCAGCTCGAGCATTACTCCTATGCCTCTTATACACCAGTTTTTGGCCGTGGATGCTTGAAAGCACAAGAATTGATAGGCAGCCACTCTTCTACTGGCTTTCTACATATGAATGTACATCAGGAGCGCACTCACTTGGATCGAACAGTAACGTAAACTATGAATCCATTTCCGAGCATGCTTATACCAGGAACAAGGAAATAGAAGATCTGATAAGGTAGTTGTACTGTTTCCAGATCGGACATGGCAAGCCTGAAATTGAAGGACAACTATAAGGAAAATTCTTACGAGACAAAGTAGGAGAAGGGAGCTGAAAGAACGAAGGAATGGCCGGCGGAGGCCCTACCACGAACACGGGCTAGGAGACGACGGTAGCCTATATGGACTGCCAGCTAATTATCACGTGCTGATCGCTTATATCTTTTTTGTATATTTTTGAAGTCAATGAATTAATTTGGTACTGTCAACTTGTCTCACATTTTGTCATTTATTGCTGTGAAAATTCCTTTGAAGGCATGAAACATTTTGTGCGAAGTAGCATCCACGATAGCCTACTTGAATATTTTCTCAGTACATTCACGTTTCCTTCCATGGCTATTACTTTGGTTTTTCTGAAACCTATTCCTGAGCTTCCTTTTTAGTGGCTACCAACTGAGATCTCCCAACCCTCAAGCAGTATATGTAGATAATCAACCGGAAGATAGGTGAGGGTTTCCGTTTTCAGTCCATAGTGCAACGGTGACTCACTGTTCTCGAGTTTGGCTTTTCAATTTGGAAATGAGCTACACTAAACCACTCCGTGATTGGCAATCTTGCTGCTCTAACCGGCGCAATGAAGGAGTCTGCTACTCTAGCTCTTCGCTAGGGCGCTTCTGATACAAGATAAGGCTGCTGAGATATTCAGGCTTCAAGTATCCGTGAATATTCAGTTTGAGTCCTACACGTTCTGAGCCGGAGTCAGTTCCAAGCACGATTCGACATCGTCACATTCCCGTTGACATTCCATAATTCCTTCGACTGGCCATGCAGCACGTTCTTCGGTGCTGTGGACCGGGTACAGTGCTCTAGCAAATTAACTTGCGGCAGCATCCTAGCTTGAAAGGCTAAGGAATTCTGATTGCAAGAGCCTAACCTCTTCCCAAAGATAAGTCTAGGCTTTTAGTAGAATACAAGAGGACTTTGCGCTGGGAACCGATATCACCAGGGATAAAAATGAAGGCAATCAACAACGGCTAGATGCCGGCCCATTCCATTTCTGAGGTGGTTTGATCCCAGTTTGCGGTAAAAAACATAAAGCTAGACTGCCCAGCAGACACTTCTTTTAGCTCCGCGCTCTCTAGCGCTCTTCAATTTTTTCTCACATTAACTGGCATGAACTACATGACATGAAAACAACAGCCGATCTTTTTCATTCAGAAGTGCACGGCATTCAAAAAAGGCAGCTACTGGCTCCTATAATATTACAGACCAGTTTGGTCCCCCGTCAACCGCCGGAACCTTGCCTACCTTACTTGTGACACCAAAATCTCATAGAGGGATGCGTGTCCACGAAGAGAAAGTTTCATCTTGTAGAATCATGATACCGAAGTCATGACATGACGTTAAAAGGACATCTCATTACTCACTCAACCACTGGTCTGTTAGGAGTTAGTTTTCCTTCTCTCCTTTCCATCATCCTCCTCCTCCTCTTCCCTCATTACCCTCCAGCTGCTCCTCCAGCACCACTTGGAATGAATGAGACTATCCTCAAGTAGGTGTTTATATGGCCGCTGAGGTGATATCACAATCACGCCATTGCAAAACAATGACAGCGCAAGTCCTGCGAGCTACCAATATTCGTTAGCGGCTTGTTTATTCCAGCTAAGCTCTTATCACTTCATTTTCATTTTGCGGACGGACAGACATACATACATACAAACCGACACACCAAGTTAGCGGTTTATAAAATAGAAGGATAATAGTGGTCGTGTATGTGTAGAAGCAAGCATCTCAAAGAAATAATACAAAAATTAAAATCGGAATATATTCGAAGCGATCCAAAAGTTATGGGACAACTTGGTAGTGTATGACTCCAAACTCATTTTCCGCTGAAAGTTCGGATTTGCTTCACCGAGGAGGTACTCTCAGCCGTAACAATTTCCAGCCCATTCATTCTTCTTTTCCACTGCAAAAATATGTAAATGAAGTCAATGAAGAGAGCTACAAGTACCCTGTCCTTCAAAGAAAGCGTCGGGTGCAGACCCTGCACCACAACGACGACGGTTGCGAGAAATCGGCAGCTGACAACCGACAAGTAAATTAATTGGTTGCAGTTGTAGTCTAGAAGCCATCTGCCTGATTCTGCTTCGCTCGTCATCATTTTATTCAGGTGAGTTATTCGTTACAACAGTAAACAAGCTTTTCAGGCGATGTCACTGATTTCACTGCAACCATCGAATGTTGTCGTAGTGAGTTCCGCAAACTTTAACGCGTTGACGACCATGTGACATGATGTCATAGCAAACTCTGCCGGCATCGTGGGACGGTGTGACATGATGTCAAGTCACAACAATTTTCAAGTTGGTTTCCAAACATTTCAGGTAGCTAATTTATGTGATGCATACACCATGCTTAGACATTGTCACAAAAAGGGCGGTCCCGGAAAGAAGCTTTGGTTAATAGATTATCGAGTTCTTGGAAAAAATGTATGAATAGTGATCAGCAGCCCCATTTTTGTGTTTAGGCTGAAAGCAGTCGGTACGAAAAATGTTTCTAATGGTAGTGTGCTACAACGGGTGAGGTAGCGTTTGGTAGCCATATGCGCCGTCTTTAGTCTTACATAGTTGTAGGCGCTATGGCGTTGTCTGTGAACGTTTTCCTCCGCCTGCCTTCCTCCATTCCCGAAAAGCTTCGAGTCTGTGAGTGATTTTCGACATGTAGGTCCGATTACAACCCAACACTCATTCTTCAAGCTCTGGATGTAGGGACCAGGAAGTGACACTGGAACGTAACCCTCCTACTCGCACATTAGCTTTATTCCTCTTTACACGCTCTCAATTTGCAGGAATCGCTGAAATGGCCCAAATTGCAAAACCTGACACATATCACTCAAGAAGGACAACGAGTAGACAGCTTCTCAAAAGGGTGTTCTCGTGGGAAAGTGTGACATGGTGTAATACCACACTGGCGCGGTAAGAATAATGCGCGCAGTCTCACACCCCAGACAGCGGAAATGAGCGCGGTCGTCAACGTGTTAACTCTAGACAATGATCCTTCAAAAGCATTTCTGTCGTGGTATTTTGCAGCAATTATAGCTGACAAAGTCGTTTCAGACTGAAAACATGTTTGTCTTCTCCTGATTACAAAGCTTAGAAAAACCGTCAGTGGAAGCTGTGCTGTAATAAGCCTAAATGTTGCGGTAGAACTCCAGGCTGTCTTTCACGGCGGGGTAAATATTTGGTTGCCTGCGGAGAAACTTGAGAAAAATTCACTAATTCCTCCGGCCTGGGACACTTAATGACAAGTGTCCTCTGATACTGCTTAGAAACAGTTTCCGAAGCATTGCGCGATAACTGACACAGCTTTTCCTCAGATATCAGAGCATTATAGCCATCATCCAATATCTCCTCAAACAGAAAAGTAACCACGGAAAAAAAAGATCCTGGTGGCAAAGGCCTTAAGAAGCTTCAGATTTTGTATGAAAATGTCGATCTACCGTCTGCCTTCTGTTTGACCTGAGTACTTTTTTGGTAGAAACAAGAAGTAGGCTCCTCACTTAAACCACATCTGGGAGCACCAATGGCTCATATGGAGACAGAAGGATTTCAACACCAGCAGTGCACTGAGGGGCAGCTTTCAGATATGGAGGGAGCTGTGAGCGATTCATTCACTGACAGCTCCTACTACCAACAGCACTGAATGTTGACGTTAATGTGAACAAATGAATGGATTCGCCTTCACCACGCTTGGAAAACATCACAAAGTCTACTTAAAGCGAGAGATTACGATAAAGTTTGTGTGCAGCGTGGAAGTAGGTGCAACAGTGGAAGCAGTAGTCAGCCTAGGAAAGCGAAGTGTGGTGTTTTTGTGGCCAGAGATGAGCTAACAGCAGCGTACTGGATTGTCATTCCTTTCTGAGCTCCGCTACGGCTTGAGCACCAGCAACAGCGATCTTAGATTATCATTTTGATCAGGTACTCCGCTCCGAGTGAGTATCCTATGACTTTCCCATGGAACGCGTTATCAATCACAGCATGGCCTTTGCTGGTGTGATGACGACTATCGGTGAACCATGTGCGGAAGACCCTTTTTTCGTTCCTAGCTCGTCCATTATTAGAGGTGTATGGGCAAAGAAGGGGTCCCATTTGCGTATTCTCGACAGATTTCTTTGCCTTTTTCGCCACTAAACAGGACCTTGTTTAGCATCTCCACTACCACCATGAACCCAATCCAATCTTATCGTGAACCCTCTCTTTACTGCAGGCAACGCTTGTCAAGGGTTTTCGACAAAGGTCCAGCTGGAGTCTCCAAGCCCCCTACGGCACCTGCTGTCTCAACTGCCGCGCTCAACAGACCTAGCACTAACAGAGTACCACCTGCATCTGTTGCTGTCAAATCAACTTAAACAAGGAGAGCTTGATATCAGACCTACTCGATGAGGACCTCTTTAACGTTTTGGCCTCAAAAGCTAGTATTTCTGAACAAACGGCATACACAAGTTTTCTGCTGAAGGCAATATGTTCACGATTATAATGGGTCATATATCTGTAAGTTACTTCCTCTACTGAATAAGAAAAGTAAAAAAATTACAAATGGCCAAAGAGTTTTCCGACAGCCTAATACATATTATGCCAAGTTCTGTTGTTACGAATAACTCATCTGAATAAAATGATGACGAGCGAAGTAGAATCAGACAGATAGCTAATAGAATACATCTACAACCAATTGATTTCTTTGACGGTTGTCAACTGACAATTTCTGGCGGCGTCATCAGTTGTGGTGTGAGTTGCGCACAAGACGCTTTCTCGTTTTCGTAGGGGAGGGTATATTCAAAACCGTAAATGTCAAAATACCTATTTTATCTGA
>KZ345184.1:222858-234256 GCA_002352805.1 Teladorsagia circumcincta
CGCGTCAGCATCTTTGTACGTTACTTTTTCCGACACATGACTGACTTTTTTCAAGATGTCTTGTTTCTATTTTATAGACTACACTTCCTGAAAACTATAAACGGCATGGTCCATTCGGGGGTAGAATATGCTCGAGTTGAGGAAAGATTTTCTTAACCTTTGAAAGTTGAGGGGTGCCATAGTCGACGACGCATCACATGAATTGCCTGGGCCCTCTCAACAAAATGGTGTAGTCATGTGCATCCAGCTTTACATGTATATCATTTGAATCGCAGTAAATTTTCTTCTCCACATTACCGAACTGGGTGTGTTCCTCCTTTAGCACTGATACTACTATTTCGCTGAGAGGGTGCAGACAAGCAGGGGATATCTTCGCTGAAGGCTCCTTTCTCCCTGCTACCATTATACACTTGTTTTGCTAATTTCCAGCTTTCAGTTCCAAAAAACGCACCTCGTGGGACGAGCTGACGCGCATGCGCGTCAGCCAAATCGCGCCCGCCAAATCGGTAATGTCCCATGCGGCGAAAAAAGCCAAAACCTGCGATGTCTTCAACGTGTTAAAGCTTAATTTTATTGAAAAGACTATTCAGATGGCTGGCAAAGTGGCAGTTGGTAGGCAAGACTACTGTGCAAAATGTTCGAGCACAGTATTGTAGCTCAGCTAGTTCAACATTTACACAAAGGGAAGTGCGAGATGGGGCTGCGCAACATTGGGGAGAAGAGCTGACTTTTGTCATTCTCTTCTGTCACTTCTTAGGGCGTTTCACCCTTATCAGTGAGTTAAGAAACCCCATCTCATGACGGTTACGCCTGGTTAATAAGCTGCCTGCCAAAAAGTTCCATGCATATTTAGCTTGATCAAAACGCACAGTTGATCTTTGTCAATCTCCATCATCCGACCACCACAGTCAGCTTTTTCAAAGCTATGATCATCGCAAGAGAGGCATTACACTGTGTTTTTTCTTTGTGAATTGAGGTCAGAATGCGCAGTTGATATCTCGACTTGATCTATCACTTTTCAGGTCAAATATGAGAGGAAACAAGGAAATCGTGCTAAGTATACTATGTTGTATTAAATACTTCAAAAAGAGTCAAAAAATGCTTCAATTCAAAAACTAGTGGCTATAGAGCGAAAACGCGCTTTCTACGGGTTCATGAATCGGTGGCAGTTTCTAGAGAGTGATCCAAAAATAAAGCATTCAAAAAAAGTATTAAGAACGTCGGAAGCTCTCCGAGCAGTCATAGAATTACATTCTCTTGTACGCTCACAAGTGCTAAAATTGCCTCCACGGTAATAGCCGACTCTCTTGCAAATGCGAACATAAGACCATTCGTGACTCGGACAGAAACGAATGTTTAGCCCTTCTGTTCATGGTCACATTATCGCACCTGATGCACTCTGAGGTTAGCAGAGTGGCAACGCAGGGTCAACCGTGGGTTGAGCAGATCTCAGAATTCCAACGTTCCCCCCCCCTTTTCAAAGGATATCATTACAACCCCCTGTATTAACTATTAATCTTTTTTACGTATGTTGATACCAATCATCGATGTATGGGCCGTCATCGACACAGAAAGAAGTGGGGTAGTGGGAAGTTGATACATCGCGCCCTTTGTATCGCTCGGAGGGGAAGACCCGTGGCGGTATAAAATTATTTATTTGATGGATGGATGATCTTTCAACATTCTGCATAAACCAAGGCATACATGTACTCGCAACGAACTCTACATTCAGAACACCGCAAGGTTATCTTCGAACTTTCGAGGCTCCCTTCTGAAATAGGAAAAACCAGCCTCACAGAGGTCACATTACCCTACTATCCTCTTCGTTCCAAAGGTAATACATACCTTTCTCCAGTAGCGTTCTCATAGACAGTAAACAAAAATCCGAAAAAAAGCTGAAATCGTTTTCTTCTCAAAGGTTTAAACGGTAGCAAATGTTCAATTCTTGACAAAATCGCACTGTTGTCCCGTTTTCTGTGCAGATGCTGGTTTCCAACATTCAAATCTTCATGATTTCCCTCATACTCTGCATTCCGTAGATCGCTAAGGAATTAGAATCCAGAAGATTAACGCTTTCGAAAGACCATTCCTTTTCGGCGCGAGTTCCCCTTCCTTCAAACACCCATAAGTTTCTTCAAAATCGCTAAAGAAAAGCGGTAAAAACCATTGAAATTTGAACAGTGCTTTATGAATTGCGCTGAGTTCCTTTGCAAAACTTCGAAATAAACCGTTTTCTCCTGTCTGAATATTCTTCTAGAACTCTACAGGTCATTCTGCTGAATTTGCTGCACATCACCTCATTTTGGTTTGGGCGAAGCGTTGGAATCTCTTTAAAAGAATTTGTTCGCTCACTGAGCATAAGGTGTTTCAGTAAGGATTCCTGCTCTGGGAAGCGCTATTCAATTGTGTGTGGTGTGTATCGCAGTGAGTTGGGAGATTCTTCTCCTTTGCCACTTTGCCATGTCTTAATGCCTTCAAATTTTGTGGCTAGTACATGAGCGTAAGTTCCCCGCCCATTGGCCGAGTACGACCCCTTCACTGATACTCGAGCAACGGGCGGTTGACCCTGTTCAGACGGAGATAAAATGTGTCTGCGGTAGAAGGAGACCAACGACCAAGAAAAACCCAAATGGGTATAACATAAACTGCTTTAAGAAATCTTCTCCGTCTGACTCTATCTCGATTAGAGGGATCCTTCACGGAAACTTTTGCGTTCTTTCTCCAACATGAATGTGTCGGCTGTAATCAGTAAAAACAACACTCAAAATTATACGCAACGAGATCCGATTTCTGAAGAAAAACAAACTCAAGAAAACCCGCTTCATGGACCTTTGAAGGTAATTCGGGCGGAGCCAAAGGCGGGCATGGAACTAGGCAGAAAGTTTAAGGTCAAAAAGAGTTTTTAGTGACCGCACCATATGGACGGCGGAAACTTGAACGCGTACCAGTCCCCGGTTTTACAAATTGTTTACCAAAACAAATGCAATTTTTTTTGTTCTTCTCGTTCTTATGGCGGACGATGGGACTCAAGTCAGTGATTTCTGGGTGAAAAGAATCATGACTTTTCTAAGGATTTCTTTAATCAGAAGTTCTACTGCTCTAGAAAGCTGCCTGACACTTTCCGCTAATTTAGACTTGCCCTGGAGGTCTTTTCAGCAGGGCTGCAACTAGGCATGCAAACATATAACCAATGACTACTTGTCCACTAGTCATGAGAATCGAGCCCACTCGGCCACTTCGGCTTCACGGGCAACCATCAAAAACTTACTGATGTCGTAAACGATCAGAGCTCCCTGGGCTCCCCGGTAATAGGCAGTGGTGACGGTTTTGAATCGTTCTTGACCAGCTGTGTCCCATATTTGAGCCATTATTCGCTTTCCATCTATCTAGAACAGTTTTTCTTGTGTACCACGGTGTTCAGACTATTGTGGCAATTTCATGTGGTAGAGGTCCCGTATTGGTTGCTTTTTTTACTTTACGGCATATAGCATGAGCGACGGATTTTCGGCTTGTCCGAAGTTGCACGCGGCAATTTGCGCGGCAAATTCCGTCGCGATGCGGGAGTGGAATCTATCCCATCTTGCGTTTACGTCGGGACTCGGCCCATCGAGCTGCATCGATTTAAGGCTTTCGCCTGCGCTCTCTCGTCCAAACAGTAGCTCATGACTACTGTGATTTCACAAATTCAAACTTTTGTCACCTATGTGCAAGTAACCTGGTGTGGAGAGTAGTAAACTACCCTAACCAGTAAAGTTGCTGAATATTTCGTTATGGACCTTCAAACAGGACATTGGTTTCGCAAAAATTCAGGCTTTGTTCACCAAATATTCACCGCAACGCTTTATTAAAGAACTGTATGTTTTTCAACTACGAATTCGTAGCAGCGAGGGAAACATAATTGTTGCTAAGCCGTCCTTTGCAGAAGTAAACCCCATGAAACATTCACGGCGTCCCCCCCCCTAAATTCGCACTCCAAGGCTCAGTCTTAGGGCTCCCTCCTTTGAACTGAAAGCCGAACTATGCGTCGTTCACTCATCTTCTGTGCTCTAGCCATTCGCAGGGAGGATCACTGCAGACTGTCGCGCAAATTGTCGCGCGCAGCCCGGACGAGCCAAAAGTCCCGCACTTATATTGCATACATGCAATAGTAGAGTATTGAAGTAATTAACAATAGTATTGAACAAGGGAGGCAGATACGTGTGAAGAGACATCTAGCAGAAAACGAAAGGAAAATTGTTCACACCACCCGAAAGCACACCGCTAGAAATCGTGCAGCTTCGTTTTGTGAAGAACGGCAAATGCACGATACTGGTCTAAGAGTGAGTGCCAGAAGCATCATAGGACTTTCTGGACATATTCCATGCTTAAGTATTAGTAATGAAGTAGTGCCTGTGGACTCACGTGAGTAGGCCGTTTTTTTACTCGACCCTACTGACTGCTTACTGGGTCGCTGGTTGAGAAGAGGGATATTTACTTCCATAAAAGCACATCATGAACATTCGTTATGCTTTCGAGCTTTAAGAGTGCGCCCAACATTTCGAAAAATCAGACAAAATGAATTTTCAAGAGGAAAACGGTTCAGCATAAGGACATGGATTAGATCAATATGCAGTAATTTTCTGTAGGTGTAAATCATGAGCCTACCACAATTGTTCTCGTTGAGAATTCGACACCAATAGTCGACTTGGACTCGATACTGAACATATTCCTAGCGAATCGTGACAATAAATTCGATTTCCCGACACCAGAGTCACCAATCAGAATAACTGAAATGATCGAATGAATTTTCAACTAATGGATTGTAATGGAGTGGATTGGCTAGTGTGATCTCACTTACTTTTGTACAAGTAGTCATATCCATCCGCATCCGCCATTACTGAAGATACAGATATATTCCAAGATGAAGTAAATAGTCCCTAAAGTAAATAGCTGAAATTTCTTGATGAAAGTTTTTGCAAGGGTTTGTGTCATGAAACACCGCATAGGCACTGCGAAAATGCTTCATGATAAGTTGCCATCGATTTGATGCTGTTCGCTCCTTATCATTAGTGGGGCTGTGCGCTTTTAGCGATAGCGTATGCGCTGTAACAACGACACCATCTCTGATGAAGTCTACTTAGGAGTTTCTTGACGGTTCTCTTAGGAAGCTCAACAAATATTTCCCTCAAGGATCTGCAAAAGTTTTCTCTCGAAAATGTGTGTGCCCTTGGAAGTCTACGAAACAGAGTCAAGCGTGCATCGCGGATTCCTCGGTTGTATCAAGCCCAGTGAAAGGTAGAGAGTTCTAAGTTCCAGGACCAGCAAAGACGAGAGCAGTGGTGGCCGGTTCTAAAAAGGGCGTGAAGGTCGACTTGCACTGGGTTTCGCGGAATGTCGAGCACACGGCGGAGCACTGATCGAGTTTAAGCAATGTCATGCGCTTCAATTACTGTTCCCTGCAATGGAGTCTTAATCTCAAGATTAAAAAAAACGAAAGGGACTGATCGTGAAAACAGGAAGTTATCCACTACACGAAAAGAAATGCAGTGCTAAGCGCCAACTCATGAACACATAACCTTTTGCTGAAAGGATTCCGAAACGGTTCCCACATTTGTAACAAAATTGTCCATGAAAGAAGCTATGATCGTTGAAAAAGTGACAGGTAGCGATGACCTCACTGCTGTCCTCATTGCGACTATTTTTGACGTACCAGAGATATGTTCTCAACTCAATGATCGTTAAATAGAGCAGATCTTCCTGTATACAACGCATATCAACTTTCCTGACACGATGCATTTGGAGGAAGTTATGGTTTTTTATTTACCAAGTCCCGCTCATTAGGAATTTCCCTCGTTGATTACCAAAAACAGGATTTTTTTCAATTTCCGGACCAAGTTTCAATGGCTGTTAAAAAAGCTTGTCGCAAAATCTTCTATTAGGCTGAAAATTCATCCACTATGAAGAAAAATGATGTTTATCATTACGCGTTCTGTTTTAAACTTCTATATTAGTGATAAGCTCCTCCATCGTCAACGTGTTGCAGCAGCAACAATATTCGTTAATTGAGTCTTAAATTCGTACCAACACCAAAATTTTGGCAGACAAAGTAGAAGTTATATAGCAAGGTGACGCGGTTCTGCTTTTACAGTAGAACACTGCAGCAGAACGGGCTAATGCTATTTTTTTCAGGGCAATCATGATTATTTATTGAGAAGTATGAAGGAAGAAATGTATCGTTTCGACAGGTGGAACACTAAAAAACACCGAAAATAGTATTTCGTAGGATGTGTTAAGATCAACCGCGAAGTTGGTGGAAATCAAGACCTAATGGATTATTGAGGTTGGAAGAATATGACCCCTGAGGGAATCCATAATCTACCCGCTCTCCTCTCCAACCCCGCACAGTAATAGTGATAAAACTTCCCTGAGGCTCCATCACTATTACTGTTTGTACAGTGCATAGTTCTGACACCACATGACCACAACCTTCAAGTTCTCCTCTAAAGCCGACCCTCAAGCGTGGTGGAAACCCCAGCGCCACCAAAAATCACAATTACGCCTCCCGTCCTCCTCTTTACCTCCCTATCATTCTTAGCAGACAACCAACGGACGATTGACACTGTTTTGCAACGGCACAGGAGAAACGCATTCCTTCTGCGAATTTCGTTAAATGGATCATCTTTAAGGCGAAACTTATCCCCGTATTAGTCTTGTACATCAGCAAAAAGCGAGTACGAAAAACTGTTGAGGAAGGTAGTTCGTTATTACGCACTCCGCAGTCGCCACTGCACGCCCACCCCCTCGCCGTCTGGTTCCAAGCGCCTAGGAGATAGAGAGAAATACGTTAGCGTCGATGAAGGCTGCACCGATGAGACCCGGGATCTATGCGGGAACCAACGGACAAATGGTCTTATCTAGGGGTTTTTAGGCCGCTTTTGCTGTTTTTTCTTCATCTGTGCATCATTGACCACCTAGCATTTTTTCTGTGGGGTGTCTTTTTGTTTAAACTGCGCCTCAAAACGGGTCTTTTTGAGGCACTGTTGCCTTTTTCGCGTTTTCCTTCTAGTGGTCTGTCCACGATTTGGTTTGGAAGTATTCTGTTTATTGCTTGTTTGTCAGCTTGATGACGCTGTAGTCTACATGTAGGAGACTTGTCGAAAGGACCAGCCCTGTCATTAACCCTTTGACGACAACGCGGTTGTAGGTAGCAGGCTTGAAGAATAATTGAAACCATGCAAAAGAGAGATATCATGAAGCATGCCTATAATTACCGCTTGTTGATGTCTAAAATGCACAAAGTAGAAAATATTAAGGTGGCACCCACCAATGGTTGTCATTGTCCCACGCGGCAGGCATGGTGCTGACAATGGCACCCACGGGTGGGTGCCATTGTCAGCACCTCACGCTCACTCTCACCTGGCATGCATTGTCACCAAATGGTTTGAGGTGCTGACAATCGTGAAGCGCGAGGTGATAGTGATTACAACGAAGAGCCCATTATTTGGAAAATTGTCGGAGTTATATTTATTGTTTGATTTCTCTTCGTATTGAGTTTGAGTTCAGCTATCTTGAGTTTAGCTATCTTGCCACATAATAGCGAATGGATTGGCAATAACTAATAGGGAAGGTCGCTTTTTTCTTTTGTCTTACACGTTTGCCAAGGTGCAGCTCTCTATTGTTCGCTTTTTCGAACACTTCATGGTTTTCGAGAGCTACTCGGTTTCACCAGCTCTGCCCCTCGCTTAATCATGAACGACTAACGGGAACTCTTTTGCGAGAGAAGATGTGGTACTGTGAAATAGGTGAAAAATTCAACAAACATTATTTGTATGTTCGTCATGTTTCGGCATACGAACAACAGAAGGTCGAAACAAGTGCAGTTTGCGGCAAAACTTTCACCAGACGAAAATTGTTTTTTTTTTCACAACAAAATGCATAACCACTGTTGAATACTGAATTCCGCTTCGCTTTCATATGGATAGTTAATAACAAGCAGAGGGTGGAAGCAACGAGGTGCGCTCCGACGTGCGAAAGTGCACTGAGGGCTAATCTTCTGTCAGTGCCTTAGATAGATCCTGGCCCGGGGTCCTCTACATGATTGATTCGAAGCACATGATCAGGGGCAACGATGCAAAAAGCCATGGTAAGTAATATTGCCTCAAGCGCTCTGCGGTGGGGCCCACTGTGCGGCGAAGGAAGAGACGCAGATGCGGCAAGGAACCGTTACAGTGTGCGCTGCGACTCATCCCTTGCCGCATGTGCGTCTCTTCCCTTGCCGCGCGGTGGGCCCTCGGGGACACCCTCTGCGGTGTTACGCTGATTGCGCTGGTCTTGGAAGCAACTATAAAACTGAAAAAAAAATGCAATGAGATAATGAAGGTAGCAGGCATGATAATAACATTTCCACAAGTCCATCATCAATTTTAGGATATTCAATTTTTAAGAAATTTCCGATATTGTTTCACAGGTGTTGGCATGCTGGTTTCTGAGAATTATTAGAACACTTTCTGTTCCTTCTCGAGACACTTCGACTTCGAGTTTCGTTTACTTCGAGGCGAACGCCTTAATTCTAAGTATCCACAACATCGTGATTCGAATGAAGTATCACAATTAAATTGTGAAAAAATTGCTAATGTTGCGCAGCTCAGTTATTTCTTGGTTTCCTTTTTCTTTTCTTAAGAGTGAAGATTCAAAAACAATAGTAGAAGTAGATGCAGAAAAAAAGAATTATACGACATGTGTTTCGTTTGAAACAATAAGGGTAAAACTGCTTTTGATGTCGATTGCAAATAGCTCTCACAAATTCTGCTTTTCCACTGCTGTATCACTTTCCTTCGTCACAATTTCCACTGTCGTACTCCTGGATACCTTCTACGCACTGAGATTAACTGATACAATTCAGCATCAATCATAATTTATTTATGTTGTGTCCTTCGGGAGACGATCAGTAGCAGAATATCCATTTGAAGACATTGAAGTGATTACAAAGAAACTGTACACTTATATACAGTACCGCCCCGTCAGATCTCTGGTCAAAGTTCAGCAAGTCGCGCGTAGCTTACAGATCAAATACAAAAGAATTAGATCACAAGGTGTCCCAACAATTTGTTTGCCCTCAAGATCCGTTTGAATGATCTGAGGCGGCGGCGTTTGTAAGATCGTGGCGGTCTCATGCGGCCAAAAAAGCCAAGACGTGCGTCGTCGTCGACGTGTTAAACCTCGAAAAAGCGTCAAGGAGAATTCCGGACGCCAGGAGTTTTACTATAACTGTGAAGCCATGATTGCGGCAAGATCCTCCACTACGTCAGAACCATTTTTGTGGAAACGTGCACATACCACAAAGCGTCAGTTGCACAAGTGGAAGTGAACCAAAGGAAGGCGTGTGAGATGCGCAGGCAGATGGGGGGAGGGGTACTGATTGCATCCAAAGGACGAAATTGGTGAGCAAATAAGTAGGATTGATACTGGAGCAAGCAGACCAGTGTCGGACAATTTTAACATTGTATTAAATTCACCGCCGAATGAAATACTTTCCAAATCAGTCATGCTAGGTTGTAAGTGACAATTAGCCGTTAGCTCTCAGCACTTATGAGTTCCACTTTCTATCGGAGTTACAGAGCCCTCATTGTCAAGGAGAACAAAGTGACGCCCTCCATATGCTCATCGGTGCTTTTGATCACTTCTTGAAAGGCTATTCAAGTGAAACCTCCGCATACAAACTTCGAGGTACCAAGTTTTGTTCATAATGTTTTGTATGGGTTCGTTTCCATGCCATATAGCCCGCTGAAACGATTTCAACGAACTGTGCATTGCATCTAATTTGCCATCTTGGTTCGCCATTATGAATGAAACTCGAGCTGTATGAGATGCACCCAAAAAAAGATTGTGAAGCTGCTCTTAATCCATCTTGAGCAGTGCACCCTACGACTGTGAGATTATTGTCAGAGAAAAAATAGACTTTATTCAGTTCGACATAGAAACCAGTTTCAATGCCACACAATTAACAGTCACATGCATCGACCAGGTTCCGGAACTAGATGTTCCAATAACGCATGTTGTTTCTAAAATTCAGAAGTGTTCACATGAATCGAGTTGGCTACAACACACACACACTTACCGGAAAGTATCGAATCTACAGTTGAGTTTTAGAAAGCGAAAGCCGTCTGGCCAAGTTCCTAGGAAAACAGCGCATCCAACCTTTCTAGCTCTGGGAAACCACAGCTAAAAAATGACGTGTTAAAAATTTAGAAAAATTGTTTCTCCAGTACTTCAGCGCTTGTAGCGCTTCGTAAGAATCGTAAAGAATCTGAGCCAAGTACATATTACCAGCCTCCTTGTATGGCACTTTCTTAACGGCACCCTTCAAGGTTTCATCCCAAGTCGTGAATTGTCTAAAAATCAAGAACTATAATTATGAAGTGGGCTTGCTCTCATTGATATATATTTTTCTTCGGTGAGAATCCGGTTTGGGGCCACTCCTTGCTGTCTTATCCTTAGTTCTGGAGAGCACTTCTCCGGACTTTTATCGCAAGGATAAGTTAACATGCAACGGCTCATTTGTGGTGTCCACTTGATAAGGACAGTGGGTGTTCCAAAATCCACGCATTCTGCCCACTTCCTGCCCAGTTGTTTTCACGTCTAGAACTCCTTCACCATCAAACGTGGGTAGAATATGCGTCCCCATGGTCCAGGACCGTTTCCTTGGACCATGGCAGGTACAGATATGGAAGCATCTCAAGGTGTTCCATAATACGCCCACACTTATCGAAAGTACATCTAAGATGATCTGATAAGGTATCATGAGCGCATCATTTTTATCTTAAGCATCGGATTACTCAATGGAGTGCCCCCAAACTGGATTTTCACCTTTCCTTCTTCCCACATCTGGCCCCTAATGAAAGCGACATATGTACAATCAATCACCTTGTTATTATGAATCCGTCATTTATTAATCCCAGAATCGGGCTGATTCCCGTGTAAGCTTCTTTCGCCAGTCGACAACTATAAGTCTGTAAGCAATGACAATTACTATGAAAATATCAAATCTGAATAAATGTTCAGGCTTGGACGTGTGTACGGGGTGAAGGAGGCAAAAAAGAGTTACTCTGCCCACGGCACACATCGTCAATTTTTTCCACAGAGGGTGGCGCTGTTATTAGGAATTTCGTTTAAAATATTTTTCAAATGCCCCACCCCCATGAGTAGAAGCAGGCCCAGTTTCACCTTCTGTCAACGCCGTCGAGCTCAAGTAGGCGTACCCATAGTCGCTCCATTCCGAAGCTTCTACATGTTTTTTTCAATCTTGTAACTGATGAATAATAATAATAATGATAACAGCTTCTCAGAGACTGGCTCTGACTGCGCGACATCACTTTTGACCAGCTCTGCGGAGACGTCGTCGTGGTCTATGACATCGGCT
>KZ345185.1:43728-55510 GCA_002352805.1 Teladorsagia circumcincta
TGTTTTGATACGGGACTGTGGCGCGTCTTCTGCTGCTGTGTCCTACGCACTTCTAGCCACTCTAAAGGCCTACTAGGTTGATCTGAGCCCGAATTTTGCCTTTAAAAATACTTCTGTATCTCATAATTCCTTGTTGCTGATTGTTCTATGACCATTTGATAAATTTGCAGCGGTCACACAAGTCTACAAGAAGCAACATTAGCGCGGGCATCGAAATGTTTACACAGCTTGTTGCTCGCAGTTTGGTAGCACGCATCAGCACAGATTTCTGCATGAAATCTGAAGACACGGCGCATCGACGACGAAACGGCAACGATGATTTTTTGTTCGTAAAGTATCTGCATATATTACTTTTGTTGTTTCTTTAGCCTCCGAGAATTATATGGAAATCTATTGACTGCTTGATGGCTTGATTGCTTGATTTATTGATTTATTCAAAGCTCCGACGAAAGCGATTTTGACAGCCAATCAATTTCGGTATCAAATTTGGAGGCTAAAGAAACAACAAACTTAAAATACTATCAAACTATGCCGAGATTAATAGAGAGTCGATCATGGTCATCTCCGTATACTTTTTTCAGAGAAAGGGATGATTATGCTAGTCGATGTACTGCTGAATCTATTGTAACCCGCTCTATTATGTTGGACGACCGCTCACCAGCTTCTACTTGTGCGTAACCGGTACAAGCAAAAACGAATGAATTGGGCTATATAGCAATATTCTCATAAGAGCGCCACTTTTCGCTGGTGGTTTCATGCCGTCTGGGCTGGTAGTAGTGGGCTATGGACTACTCAATCTCCATTCCTTAAAAACTGCGTCAATATTATGCCCTCGCCTCCACTTTCTGGCCTTGAAGGGTTTCATGATTATACTGCGATGCTGAGCGCTCCACCTCTCGCAGCACTGAAAGTGGATTACTCACCTTTTATCTCGCTGTTTGTGACCTCACACTAAATAAATCTTGCACTTCCGCCGAGTTCTCGAGGAACGTTACCTGGGTACTTTCGTTTATCGCGACCTCTTGAGATTTGATAAACCTTATTCGGACCCCGTACCAGCACAAGTGTCTACAAAAACGCGTACGCTGAGCAGGGGAACTGTTATTCTTAGACGGATACATCCTCATCCCCTCAGTTGATCAAATTCTCCCTGGCTCGCGGATTTCTTGCCCAGCACCTCAAAGCTCAGCAGATACTATTTTTTATCACTCGGCGCTCTAGACTTTCACAACAGAGAAGACTGTGAGGTTCAAGTAGTCATGTATGTAGCTAGAGTATAGCAATCATTGAAACAAGGCCCGCTGTTTTCGTGGGGCCATCTGGATAGCAGCCAAGCAAAAGACAATATGATAACTACATTAATTTTAACCCAGCGTCATGTCCTAAAATGATATTTAACCCTTTGAAAAATGCAGGCTTTCTTACCACTTTTCTTTAACGTGAGCTCTTTCCTTTTGTCAACTTTTTGTATGGTAACTTCAATATCTCTTTCTCTCTACCTCGCTCACTCTCTTTTACTGCTTACCTCTCACACGAGATTCTGAAACGAAGGCACACGCATAGCTCATTCCGTAGTTCTTGATCAGCAAAAAAAAAGAGTACGTCCAAGTCTTTAATATTTCATTTGATGAAAGTGAATTGCCGTCATTGTCGCAACGTAGTGACCTCATCATCACTACTTTCACACGAAAGTGAATTCTGGTAACCAAAATACCTGGTAACTAGGTCAACGACTTCTCTTACGGCAAGCCATCATCTCGCCTTCTATCTGCTCAAATTGCTCGTTGAATTGTTTCTTTCTTGAAAGCTATACAAATAATTACTTTTTTACTTGCAAGTAAAGTATCTTTCGTTAGAGAGGAATCTTTTCTTTTACTGTTTTCAAGATCCACTGAAATTGTCTTGGTGATTTTTTTCTACATTGTAGTTATGTAGGTTCTCATTAGTATAATACAACGCAAAGCACCCTGCTTGAAAAGCACAATGTTCAGGTTTGAGTCTCAGCCAGGGGTAACCATTGTTTGTGGAATTCGAGTTTGGACAGCCCCTTCCTGCAGAAGGAAAATCTTTATGACCCATCTCGGTCCTCCCGATATCTGCAGTCTTACAACCCCCTTCTCCCCCAACCCCCGAAAATAGCGAATGTGACCCATTGCCGAGGAATCGCTGTGCGATGGTGTCGGAAGCATGATCAGGCTACCGCGATGATTAAGCCCCAATAGGAGGTCTAGGTACCTGAAAGGGTTGAAAAATATGAGACGAGAAATTTCCCAATATCTCAAAAAACAAAGCTAGCTGTTATCTGATTTCTTGTGTTGTTACTAGTATTTGTTTTATCTATTGCATTTAAGATTCTTTTCCGAGTTTCCTTTTGGAATGCACTACTTGTACATCTGTACTAACAAGTAACTGTGTTAATTTTGAAGTTTTAGTTTCATATGTTCCATTGGGACATGTAATAAATATGAAACATGGAGTATGAAATATGAATATGCAATTTTGGGAGTGAGAAAGGGGCATTTTTGCGCGAAATTTCCGGAACAAAGTGAGACCTTCTGGGCTAATTTTGAAAGCGTATGTAGAACGTGTGGAGAACCCTTCTCGCGAGGTGACAGTATTGGTACCGAAATTTGCCATGAGCAGTGGCTGACCTCGGTTGGAGGTCTCGATTCCTAATATAGACGGGAAATTCTTCGGATCTAATGCGTGGAAAGCGACATTATTAGAAGAACTTCCCCATCCTTTTCACTTCCTTTATTTTCAAAGTCCCATATCATTCGAAGAAAATCAACCATCTTCGGAAAGTCTTCGAAAACTACAAAGTAAAAATTCATGACAGCTGAAATACGTTAGTATCTCTAAGAAGAGCTGAAATACGTTATTAGTTTCTGAGAAGAAAGAAGTAATGATGTGTCAAACTGACCTGAATATAGGTTCGTTTTTGATCGAACAACGGGTGGTCTCTTGAACAAAACTCTTATTTATCGCCTTCCATCTCGTCTTCTTCTTCGTTCAGGTTGGGCTCTCAAGAAGTTCCCTGCATCGATTCGGGCGAGAAAGCAGTGAGACCGACCAACATTCTACGAATGCACTTTTCACCCATTCGCAGTTGTAGTGGCATTTGGTTGGTATTTTGGCCATACACTTTATAAGGGTTGTCGGTGCACAACTAAGTATTCGTATCCTCACGGGCAAGTCTAATGTAATTCGACTAACTTCGAGCTGATATTCTGGTTTACTTTGACGAGATTTCTTTCGAGGTTCAACCCCGGCGCCTGCTTGACTAGAATGGGTTCTCACAGCGGACCATACACTCATTGGTGAGGCGATTATCACTGCACCATCCGTCGTTCAACTCTATCCACATAGACAAAGAATCAGAAAGAATGGCCTATGAGATGATATTGTAGACCCTATTTGAACATATGATAGCCCTCATAGCGGCTTTCCTAGTGATAAGTTTAAGTTTATTGATGAGTCCTTAATGAGCGTTTTCCAAATTTCACAAGAAGGTCGTGTTGTAAACTAGAAATAAAACGTTGGCCCCAGTCGGAATTTGAACTCGCTCGTCTCGTTTACCGAGCAATTGTGCTACCTTTGATACCAGCGGTGCAAACAAAACATTTGCTATTTAGACAATCTACTCAATCAAATACTGCCCCCTGTAGAATTGCACCCACATCGTCACAGTGGTTGTGGTGCCAATGGCAGCTGCGGCTGGTCAGCGGCCACTTCCAGTTGTGCTATGCTTGTTTCTTACGAGATTATTATGGCAGATATCATTGTTCAATAGCAGTTCGATCCGTTCGTGCGCGATGGCGCTTCGCATGCATGCAGTTCTCAATGACGAAGAAGTTACGAAAGCCATCAGAAAACTCATTATAGACTCATCACTAGGAAAGCCGCTAAGAGGGCTGTCGTAAGGATTTGCGAGAGATTCGCCACAGGAAATAGATCGTACCCGTAAAAAAGCAACCACTAGCTAATTGGAAAAAGTTTCAAACTCAGGAAGTAACGCACAAAGTCGATTAAAGGTGCTAGAGGACGAAAACACTGACGCGTCATGGATTTTGGCATATTTCCATTTTACTGAGCCGTTTGGATGCGCATGTCTCAGGCCGTGCACTGCACCCCTAATCTCCAAGAACTCGTTTCCAAAATTCGTTTCCAGTTTTTTAAAGCAATGCGTCACAAATTTCAGCGCTATCGCAACATATGGGGGCACTGTGGTGACTATGCACTTAAAGCAACAGTCTCAGAACGAAATCGAGGCGTTAAGCGGTCGGTAACGAAGTTGTAGGTGGGGAGTTGAGTGGTAATAAAGGAAAAAAAGAAGAAATCCGCCGGCGGAGCATTTAAACAGGTTTCACCTAGTGGACGAGTTGTCTGAACTATTTCAATTGCATTTGCCCCAATACAATTAGAGACACATGCATCATATAAAAATATAAATACAACAATCAAATGAAATAAGCAAGTAAAACCCATGAAAAAGAGGCGGCAATGATTGGCAAATGGGCGTTCCCTGAAATATTTGCAAACGCCCCTGTCAACGGCGCCCTCCTGGCTTCTTTGCGGCTTCCCAAAGCGAGTTTTTTGGTTAGTGACACTTCCTATGGTCTTGATTAGAGCTAGTGCATCATTTTCACCCCATAGCATGGAATTTTTAGAACCCTGCTGAGACTGTTGTTTAACACTGTGCACTAAAATTCTTTGTTGTTGAAAACGGGAATAAGCTTTGGGCAGGCTGCGTGAGCGAAATCCATTTTCCTGAAGCTACTATCCTTCTCCCCGTTGAGGCTCAGTCCTAAAGGATGACCCGTATCTTGCGATTGCGCCCGAAATTCATATAGGAAAACTCATTAAAACTCATCTCTAAGAAATTATAGAATATTGCAAGGTTGGAGAGAAAAACTCGCCACTTCGCCAAAAAATGGCCACCATACGGAGGCTATCTGGGCGAATATCCTCCAAGGCTGATGACAAACTTTGCGAATCGCTAGTAGCAAACCGTGCGGTTCCCAAAGTCTGGCATTGGGCTAACAAAGCATACCACTAAAACAGCTGTACCCTGAGTCGTGGGGTAGCCAGCGCTATCGTTCGATGAATTAGCAAACGCGGCAGCGTTAATGACCGTCAATCCTTTCTCCCGTCCTAATCGGGAAACTTCAAGCATAACACTTTCGATGACGCTGCGGATAGCGTTAACCGCACATCTGTCTTGTTGGCGTAACTTCAGCTTCCCTTCACGTAACTCGTAGAATGAGAGGAGTTGACTGGAACAAAGGGAAAATGCGTTTTATTTTTATGGTATGACCCTCACCTCGAGAGGTTCAGTCTTAGGCCACCTACAACCAAGTATATTTATTGGTATTGTGCTCCGTTTCCAACCCAGCCCACGGCGATTGAAATCATTCGGGAATATTGCTGTTTTCGTCTTCCTGATTCGAATACGCCCATCCGTTTCCATCAGCACGTAAGGGTTCATTTTTAAACACTTGCACTCTACTTCTGTCATGGCGGAATGCGTCGTTGACGTACGATACGTCACGAAGCTGAAATCAGGGCGAATAGCGGTCGAGGAATTCCTCGACCATGGCTCTGTTCTGTGCCAGAGTAGTGTTGAGAGTGAATGTAGACGAGGAGAGCACAGACGGCTAAAGGGTGGCAAGAGTGAGCATCCGCGCGGGAGAACGCGATTGAACAGGCGAAAATCCTCGACGTGCCGTTGAAGTTCCCTTGACCGATTTTCACCCTGGCTGAAATGACCGATCCGTGAGTAATGAAGGACGAGCGACACCCTCTTCAGGATCGTTTTGAGGATGATGCGCTTACATTTCCCAATTCATCTTCATTCTGCAAAGCGCTCCTGAAAGCTTCGTGCACCTCAGTGATGATTTATGGTGAAAACGAAACACTGCATACGTTTTCAGCCTGCTAGGCAACTGAAAAAGCTTAAGCAGCATAATATGTTGCCTCAAAGGCTGAAAAGCCAAAGCATTCGTTACTGATCAACTCTTTTTTTCGTCTGCGCCGCGCATTCCACTTCCATTTAAGCTCGTAGTGGCATGTGAATGCAATATGGCCTAGCGGAGGCCAGCCATTGCTCATATCAGTGCATTCATCCTTCCAGACAGGTCTGTCATCAAAGTACCTATCCCACAAGGTTGCAAGGATTGAAAGTGCTGAACGGTGTTCGATCAGGACTTGATCCTCGCATGGTGCGCGGAGTATGTGACGCTATTTGCGACTGCATCATTTTCATCCTTTGTTGTTCCAAGAATACGTTAAAGGAGGACTCCACGATAAGAACGAAGGTCGAAAAAGGAGAAAATTGCCTAATGGGAAGACAGGCGGACCTCCTACGGGTGCGAACGACACGCAATCGGCAGCGGTGGATTTGACTCGGCGATCTAGCGCGGCTCTCTCTTGGCGCTCTTGGCGATTTACGCCCATCGACTATCTAGTCACTCGCCGCAGATATATAACTAGGGAGTGATTAGATAGCAGAGAGAGAGCGTTATATTGAAGAGAGCACAACGATGGGACTCGCATCAGTGCCGAGATCAAGGGGCAGAAAAGGGTAGATCTCTTGGGTTCTGGGCCGTTTTTGATGGTGTTTTCTTTCTTCTAGTCCCACTCACCATCCCTAACTTACTTTGGAATGGGTTGATTTTTTGTCGTTTATTCTGCATTTAATCGACACAATACTGCTACTTCCCCAAATTCAATACGATTTGAGTGATATGAAATATAAAAAAATCCCATAAAAGATCAATCCTATTACTTTGAATGGATCTTTAAGAGTGGATTTTTGGGGTACCCACTCAGGTTGTTGTTTTCAGGACAGTTTCAGGGATCAGAACCGCACCACGTTGGTTAGCCGAGGCGCAAACCAGTTAGCAGTAGAAAGAAGAAAAGCATCTCATGCGAGGTATAACGGAACGCTTTCAATCACTACCCTCTCGTCCTCCTAGAACTAGATCTCTTAAAGTTATGATCTGAACGATCCAAACGAAGATGCTTAGATTAAATGAGTATTGCAATGAAAAAGCCACCTTAATGTCTATAAAGTCACACATTCACTTGATTTAATTAAGATTCTTAAAACACTTTTGCGCCCTCATTTTCTGGCCCATAATCATGCCTAAGGGTGCAGGTCCCGGTTCAGCACACTGCAACATTGAATCGCTTATGTAACACTTAAGACGTTTTCATAGTGATAAAACAGACCAATCGATGAAGTTACGCAGCGACAAGTGGCTTACCAGACCTCGGGAGTCAAACTCCAGATCGAATCCAACCTAGGTCCGCCAAACCTTCCACTGTTTCTAAGCCGCTTAGTTGTCCAGGATTTGTCTAGGAAAGAAGTACACTGAAAGCCAATGGCTGACCTCCGCAACTCATTGTACAGGCCATATCGCTTTGAAATCGCACCACGATCCCGAATAGAAGTGGAATGCGTGGCGTATCCGCAATGGATCCAGGCAAGAAGTTAGTGGAAGTCAAAACTTAGATTTCAAGATTTCAAGGTTAGCCGGCATGATGTGAAAGGCACTCCTGAAAAGAAAACCACGAACTCGACCAGGATACGGTGCATATGGGTCCAGTTGTGCACTTTTTTGCACCTTGGGTCTTTGGGGTTTACAGACTACTCGAATTTTCGCTTATGGTCCTGCCACGAATGGCGGAGAACACAGTCGATTGGAGAATGGGAAGTCCTGGAACTTAGCCTTAGGAGGAGCGATCCGCAAGAGAGCATAGGCGGAAGCATCAGACTGAGGGGGTTCAAAGAACCGAGTTCGAGTGATCCGACGACCGTGCCTTTGGTTGTTCACTTAGACTTTCCTCTGCCTACCCCCGCTATCCAACTTTACCTCCCATGAAGTCAATTTTTATAGCGCGTTCTGCCATCAAGAGCACTCTAATCGAGCTCCCACCAATAGTGAACCCACAATGTCAACTGCCATTTTCAGTCCTTTAACGGTCCCCTTGAACATTTTCAATCCTCACCAATCAAGTGCATGTTTCAATCCAAAGAGGGATTTCCTCTTCTGCAGACCTTGCAGGAAGTTTTTATACCGAAATGGGTTCTCCACCCATCAGCCAACGACGATGGGCCTATAGAGCAACGATAACAATCTCTGCGGCTTCACCCACCGATCGCCTCCTCAACTGTGCCGACCATAGCAGCAGCAGCAGCCACCCAGCCGGTGATCGCCTTGAACTTTTCTTCTTGTACTCCATTCCTACAGTATCTCTCTCTTTTTGATTCCAGAATATTTTTTATTATTAGATTCATGAAAACACTTGCAAACCGAGAAGAATCTAGTTCGAGAAAGCTGCAGCCCCCAGTACGAGTTCACACGTTCAGAAACGGGTTCGGTACAAAGCGCTCACACCATCATTGCGGCCTCGACTTGCAATTTCGTTTTTTCTCACATTAACGTTCTAATGGAATTTAGTAACAAAAAGTATTTGGCAGCAAATTAAAACCGGGCGACGATGACCAAGTGGCTAATCACAGTCACCGCGAGCAACCCAAGCAACCGCTCTGTTCGGTTTGACTTCTATTGAAAAAGATGCGCGCGAGAAAAACTCGACACCTGCTTCACAATTTAATCATGGTGAATGAAGTGAGATTTTCCCTCGGGCCCTTGTTCGCGTAGCAGTTTTAAGGGTCCATCAAGGTTTACTATCACAGTCCTGCTTATTGAGTAACGCCACATAATACGCTCAAGGTCCGGATACATCCCGGATCAAATCTGATCCAGGTTATCAAGCCTTCCATTCCTATATGGTCGCTTAATTGGTACCATTTCCAAAGATTAAAATTAAGAAAACCAACTCGCACGCTGGTTGAGTCGCGCAACAGTTTGTGTAGGACACATACAGCCTACCAAGTGCCGCTAAAATTCGAGTAGAAATATTTAGAATGCGTTGGTCAGCTCGGAGGGGGATGGATCACCGTAGGTGATCTGGTATATCCGGCGAATAGCTGCACGATGTTCCAACATTTTACTGGTCCTCGTATGAGGCTGTTGCAAAAGTTTGTTAGTATTGTTTGTTTTTCTTTCACGGAATCCCACAATAATTTCACAAGGATCGTAAGGAATACGAAAGTTTTCGTATTGATGTTCCTCTTGGCGATAGAGGCACGTCCCTGACGTCTCAAAAAAAGAATTGTACTGGAAGTTTGAAAAAGAGAGCGAAGGTCGATAATGATAGTTTCATAAAGTTATACCTTATGTTTCTGCTTGGCCACAAGGGAAGTATTAGGTTGTCCCTTGACTAGCGCCGTTTTTATCCAAACAAAATTGTGCTGAGAAGAAACGCTCTTATATCAACTTACATACCACTGAAGAGAGTTTTGTCTGTTGTACAAAGGGAAGTTTTGCTTCCACAATCAATCAATTTTTCGAATTCCAAGCCTGCAAACTGGGAGGTCAAATTGACTAAAATTAGACAAACCAGCAACTAACCCTAACTCTGTATTTTTCTTGGAGAAAACAATCAATGATGAACACTCTACAAGCTCACGACCTTTTCTGAACATTCCACCATTGGGATCCCAACCCGCACGCTGGTTGAGTCGCGCAACGCAACAACAAACAACAGCAAATCACATCGCTCCTTTTCCAGAGTTTTTCGGTCAGCAGTCGATGGTCAAGCACCATGTCTTGAAATTTGGGCCAAAAATTTTTTACTTACAAAACGTCGAAAAAATAGTGGACTTCTAGGAACAAGTCATGACTAGATTAGGAATATATGTATGATTAACATTCTCATCTTCTCGGGGAATTTTTTTTCAAAGTAATATCTGTGGACTGAACACCTTATCAGGCAGGTCTAAGATTCAACCTATTTGATAATGAAACTAAACCCAAAGGATAGTGCTGAAAAGAGCAGTAAAGGTGCTCACGAACGATATATAACTTTATATAAAACAGTTGTGTTTTGAAGAAAAAACTTAATCAAAAATCGCTGCGCCTTATCGGTCAGCCAGAAAAACTAAATTCGAAAAAAAATACTGAAGACTTTTTCTACAACCTGACAGCGGAACGTTTAGAACAGGATGAGTAAGTAAAGAGTAAAGCATGCATTGGTCTTTCTCAAAAGAAAATGGAGTGGGAGCTTGTTGTCGGTTTGCCTAATTTTCGTCGTCTGAACCACCCGTTTCGCAGACCTAAAATTCAACAACTCCCCAACGAATGGGAATCCATACGTATTGTGTTATAGAGCAGGCAATTCTCTTTCGAATGGTATGTGAGTTGGTATGAAAACTAGGGATTTCAGCAGAAATCTCTTTGTTTGAATAAAAACGGCACTACTTATACATAGAACAACCCAATAAAATTGAAGTCGAAGTCCCAGTTTGATGCCCTCTCTTTCCTACAGAGCAATATTTCCCTTAAATCTACTTATTGATAGCTTAATTCTCTTGAGTAGATAAATCTACAATTTATGTCGGTTAGCATCTGCGAATACCTACACATATCCAAGTACGCACTATGGACCTTGCAATTTTGAATAAAAGTCTGGCACAGTCTGGCGCGTACCAGGATGAGTGATCAACACAAAACGATCTACCCTTTGTATTTTTTGATGAACTTCTTCAGCTTTTCAGTTTCCTCTATCTTATCGCTCAATATGCATAGTTGACTAGTAGGAGATGATCGATGCTGTACCCTTACCTTAGTGATTATTCAGTACAGTCCATTGGGTCTAATATGGCGGGAGGCCCGCAGAAGTTCACTGCTTTCAAAGGAGATTTGTTGCTATGTAGCACTTAGCAGCAGTTTGAGATGTCCATTTCCCCACTGCAATACTTAGAGAGGCTAGACAACCACTGAAATGATCCTAATTACAGGTAGAGATCACGCGGCTTGCCTAACAAATAAATCCTTGATAAGACCTTTTGGTCCGATCTCTTTAAAGTTCGACTGGTTGTTTAAATTTTGAAGGACAAGAAAGAATAAAATACGAGAATTTCAGCGACGTTTGGAAGTCTCCAAAAAGTTTATTTTTCTAACTGTTCCGATTCGATCTTCCTGTCATGCTAATCCTTTAAAAGTGTACGTCTTAACAAACCTGCCTTCTCGACATCTAATCCTGTTAAGAAAAGCGCATAAGGAAAGCAGTACAATCCAGAAATGTTTGCGCTCCTACAACTGTGTCACTCCTCTCAATTAGAAGAGAATGGTGACGGACCTGCTTTTCTTTCTAGGTCGATTACTCAAGTGGTTTCGTTACTAACGATAAAAATAGCCGCGGTGAGCGCCGTTGCCACTGGTATGTTTCTTGCGCACGATTATGAAAGTATCGGTGCAAAACGGGCTGGCAATGAAGACGATAGGAAAAGAACACAGAACACATCAAAAATGCTTAAGTTAGAGCTCGCTCACCTCAATAGTGCGGCCATGCTAAAAGACAATGAAGGACGTGCAATGAGAGAATGTGCGCGGAGAGGAGAGTATGGACGTGAGAACGCATCGGATGAGGGAGCACCAGACAACAGCCTGCTGCGGCCGGGGAAAATTGAAGCTGTCGAAACCGTCTCTTCAAGGATCTGCCTCACTTGTCGGACAACTTCCATAAATTGAGTGCTACGTCTCCTCTAAGAGTTTAATCCTACCGACCGAAGCGAATCGTTCACATAACTTCTGCTTGGGTTCATTGAATTTCTACTCGAAGCAGCACACCAGATTGATTTGGTAGGGTAAAGCGGTCGATATGAAGTGTGGATGCCAGCTGATTACAAATAGAAAAAAGAACAAAGAAA